>JAWMRA010000036.1:2707002-2803507 GCA_035584735.1 Pseudotriccus pelzelni | reverse complement strand
GAAGCCTGCTCAGTTGATCATAACTAATTCCATCCTCATGGGAAGACTGTCTTTGTTCACAGGTGCCAAGTATAAACTAAGCTTTCCTTCCATGAGAAGCCCGAGCTGTCCCTCACAGCTGGTAGCATGGGTTGTTCATCAAGCGTCCATTCTGTGCATATATCCCACAGCTGTGACAGCCATTCCCCCGGCCTCTGGTGAACGTGGAGCGAGGAGAGAAGGAATAGCTGGGTCATGTTATCTGCCTCTGTATTTGTGTTTAATACAAGCATTTATTTCAGCAGGTATCAGAGCTCCCTTGAGCAGAGTCCCTCAAGGTGGCTGTATTGAAAGCAGTCCAGGAGGAATCATTCAGCAGTCAGATTTAGAGGCTGAAAGCTTCATCCTTAGAGAAGGACAGCTAGGGACCCTGGAATCTATTCCCCACAGGTAAAGGGAGGGAAACCACAGGGCTGCTTGACGGCAGGAATAACGATGCTGTGGGTGTAGCCTTCTCTTGAGACCATGTTGAAGAGGGTTGCAGAAAGAGTATAGTGGTGCATCTCAGTCCCAGGGCCTGATTCTCCTTGTGTCCATTCTATTTTGAAGGTATTTATATCTGTGCACTGGAAATGTTGTGTAAGTGTATGTGTCTGTGTGTATGGCACAAAGGGGATTTGGAACCAGCCTAATCAGAGAAGACACGAACCCCTCTTTTTAAAGCAGGTTCAGTTCCTGAGCTATTTGCTCGTTTTGGCAGAAAATCATAACCTATACTGATCCAGTGAGAGCTGATTCTGTGGGCTGGGTTGGTAGGGCCTGTACTTAATCCTAAAATAGTTTTTGTAGCTTCACAACCCCATGACAAGATTATTCCATAGTGCAAGCTTTCCAAATCGGAAGACAGAAAGACAGGCACTGTTCAGTCTTTCTGTTTTCCACCTGTAACAAATGTTTCAGAATTCAGATTTTCTCTGGGACTTAAGATAAATTCAGAGAATGCAAAACAACAAAAATTCGTGCCGTTTTCCATATGTTATACAACTTGCATCAAGTTACATAAAAATAAACACTGCCAAAGAGATATTATGAGCTTCCTTCACTTTACTGATCTGCAAGACTGAGCAGGAGCAGCAGCCCCATTTCACAACCCATCTGTTGACACTGTCCAGCATTTGTGCTGTAGCACTACACTGTCAATATGGCAAAAAGGCAGGTAGAATAAGCTTTATTTCCACTTTATAGAGGAGGAAGCAGAGGCACAGAAAGCTTTGTGACTTGTCAGGCAACAAGGGAAGGCAGTGATTCACTGGAGATATAGATCAGTGAGGTTTTGGCCTGAGTTCCCTGCTAAAAACATTTCTGCCTTTTACCCCTGTTTCCCAGTTGGCTTTGTGCCTTGTTCAGTCATGTCAGACTTCTGCGCTGAATTGCTGGGGAGAACCCAGGTCTGGGCATTGTAAACCTCAGTCTGTGTTTTCGGATTTGCAGTTTTCAAGAGGGGCTAAAGATCACGAAAGATCGGCAAGGCTTACTGGCAATATTTTGGCTGGATTTAAAATTGCATGTTCCAACTCTGGAGTGAGCTCATGGTTATTTTTAAAATATGCGCTGCCAGTAGAAGAAATCTATGGTGGATGTCTCCTTGTTGGGTATGTCAGTTGTGCCAGGAATTCACATATCCTTTACCGTATTCCTGGCAGGGGTGGGACTTGCTGCTTCATTGGCACCTTCTCATGAGGATATATTATTTGAACTCTATTTGTAAGCCCTATTCAGTGGCCTGGTCCAGCTCTCCCCAGAACCTTGAACTTCCCAAAATACCATGAATGCTATGGAACATCAGTCTTTTTTAGAAGTGAGTGATGCTCAGGCTGCAGTTTCAGCAATTTCATTATGCAGTTTCTCTCTAGGGAGCCAGGAGACCTCGTGAGGATGATCTTGGGTAAGATGACTGCTGAGTGAGTAGCAGTGAGTGTGGATCACCTGTGTTATCAGGCAGAGCCCTCTCCAAGAGTTACTGATTAGAGAGGACTATTGTGTCACCAGAGTCCTCTTGAGCAGTCATGTTGCAATGAGCATCTGGGGGCTTGTGAGCAACAGCTCAAACTGGAAGAGTCAAATGAGTGTTGCTGTCCTGGAAAGACAGGGCAGTGAAGTTATCCCAGCTTTACACACAAGCGTAGTGCACAGAGAAGGAACTATTTAGCCAAGGTCATCCATCTGGAGTGGACTCAGTGTTATGCTCTCATGCCTTGCCAGCACCTGTGACTCCCTGCTTCCTAAGTGCAGGGATAGAGCTGCGAGTCAGCCAAAGGACCCTTCATCAGCTTGTCTCATTTTTAAAGGTGCTCACCTGGAAAGGGCTTGGCCTGAAAGCTTATTAGAACAACTCCTGTTGGTTTCTTTCATGGGCTTTTTACAGCCAGTCCTACGCACTTGGGCTGTATCCAAACCTCTTCTGATCTACAGGGCTGTGAGGTGGGAGTGTGAGCGGGAACCAGGCTGGGAGCTGACTGTCTCCATCTGCTTCTGCTGCCTGAGAGGAGACTTTGATCCAGCTAGCGGACTGCAAGTCCCTGTGGGACACCAAACAGATGCTCACCTTTACAGAGAGTGACAGTGCATCCTCTTCACTCTGCAAGTCAGGCCAGGTGGAATGTAGCCCAGCTAATGGTTTGTGCAGAGCAGAACCCTCATCTCCTGTTTCAGACAGAAAAGCACCCTGAGCTCTGTGGGGCAAGGCTTTCTGCATTTCTGAACCAGCATATTGATCTAGAAAATGTCAGTGCTGAGATGGCTGTGGCAGCTCACAGCTTCTGCCTGCATTTCTGGGATTCCAGCTCCGAGTACCGGGAATCCTCCTGCTGTTGGGCTCTCCCTCTGGATAACCAGCACCCTGGCACTGGCAGGCAGCAGGTCCCAAATCCATAAACAGGGGCTACTTTGTGGCAGTTTTGTAACTGAATTGTGGGAGTCCTTGCTAAGGGTGCTGTGCAATGTGGGTGCAAGTGGGCTTTGAGAAGAGATGAGGCGTTCCTGATGAGGGTGGGGGTGGGAGAGGGAGTCGAGTCCGCTTGTCATTAGGAAATGTGACTGCCTGAAAGCAGCTCCAGCAGAGGAGTTCTCTGATGGCTGCAACTTGGGGAGCATTTGGAGGGAGGGCAGTTTGACACCTGCACTGTTGCTTCTCCTTTTTTCCTGTGCTCTGCTGGTGGGCACCTCTTGTCTAGGCCTGTATGGATACTCACACCCTGGGCTATTCCAGGTGGTGATATGGGCAGTGTTGTTGGATTAAAAATACTTTAGAGTTGGTGATGATGGGAGAGGACATCCCATTTTCGAGTACCCAGTGTCTGCTACTTGACCTAGTGCCCGCAGACTGACCTCTTGAGGGGCTGGCAGAGCCCCCGGGGGAGTGGGGATGGGGATCCAATCCCCAGACTCCACTGGTGGCCTTGAAAATCTGTAGTAGCATCATAGCCAATGTTGTGGCTGTATCTAAAGCCACATGTTTGTCTGTTTTGACTCTTAAGATCTCTGTTTTCAGAATATGTTCCAGGAGAGACTTTTTGGTAGATACCTCCTTGATTATGGAGAGCGTTTTGGAGGCAGAAGGCAAGATGCAAATTGAGATGTCGTTCCCTGCTACTGCTCCTGGTCAGGCCTGTCATCCCACTGCAGAACCTGTATTCTCAGGCCGTAACAATTTGGAGAAATGGGGCAGATGTGGAGACAGCGTAGTGGAATTCTATTAAATGAATAGTCTTGCCAACAAGCCCCTCTCATCCTGCTGCAAAGTATTACAGTAAGTGGCAAGTAGAGCATAAATACAATTCACTTGTATATGGGGTTTTTGCAGTTCCTGTCAGACGGTGTTTGGCACGCCTCAGTGGCCACCTGTTTCTGCACCCTGCATGGAAGAAAGCCAAGCCCTGGGACAAAGCCAGGTAAGAGAACACACCTAATGCTCAGAGAAAGGAGCTCAGCCCGTACACGCTATCCCCTGCAGCTCTATCACAGGAGATGTGAAATCTCCTATCATATTTAATGTGAAACATGTTTGATCTAAGCATACCTTTTGGTATCCGGTTCAGAGCAAGCTGGCACTCCCTGGGTAACATCCAGCAGATACTGGATGAGGAGAGGTGGTTTTGTTGTTTTTCCCACTTGAATTGTTTATCAGACCCTAATTTTATTAAATGTGTCACTGAAGCGGTGGCCAAAGGAACCTGTGCAGATCCAAAGTGTCATTTAAATTTGGAGTCATGGAGGGCTCTCCTGGCACTCTGGAATGATGGCTGCTTGAGGGCCCTCCCCTCTGAGGTGTCCTGCACAACCTGATTCTGCTCTCTCAGACCTCTTAAATGAAATGTTTCATGTGATTTTCATTTCCAGGCCTGTGTTATTGTTGAGGAAAGGAGATTTTGCCCTGTTCTGAGATGGCTGATGGCATTATACAGGGCAGTGTGATTATAGGGCAGGATAAGAGAAGTTACTTGCATGCTGTGGGTGCAGCCTGCATGCCTTCTGAGAGTGGTTTTAAGGCAGTAGAGAATAGAAGTTGGAAATCTGATGCTTTCAGAGGGATGGGGGCACATCTCTGAATTAAATGTTTCCTAAACAGGACCTGAGAAAGCCATCTCTAAGCCATACATTGAGCTGTTTTTTGGCTCCATGAGTGTTGGTCTAATAATCAGCATCCATTGCTGTTTTCCTTGCAGTGTGAACTGCTGGAGAAACCTTTTTAAAAGAGATTATGAAAAGCAGGAGCCCATATCTGCTGGCCTCATTATGGGAAGTGGCTGCAGCTCTGAGGGCAGTAACAGAACCTCTTTTGAGCCTCTGAAAGCATCGATATAAAGATTTGTATCTTGGAAAGTGGCCTTTTCACCAGCCAGCCAGACGAGAAGGAAAGCTTTGGGCATTAATAATGAATGAGCCATTTCTAAGGTTTCCAGAGCATGCAGTCTCTGTAGGTAGTTTTCATCTTGCCGTTCTGCATTCCTGCACTGATTTTGCAGTGGTGTAGAAACATGACACTCAGTGCAACGTGGGCTGGGGAGCAAGGCACCAAGTGATGCCTGCAGATGTCAAAGGGGACATCTTCAAATCCTTGTAATAATTGCTCAGTTCAGGAATTCAGAAGAGCAATTTTTGCGTGTTTTAATGAGTGCTCTAGGAAAAGGAAGAGCTTGAATGGGTAAATGATTTTACAGCATTCTACAGACTTCCTGGGCACTTTGCTTCTTGCTGAATCAAATGGCTCTGGGCTTGTGGCAGGGATGTGCAGATACTTGGTTCCTATGGCTGAACCACAGGGGTGCAGATGGACACTTCCTTTTGTCCACACATGACTCAATTTGGTTTTTGTAGGTCATACGTACCATCAGCACCAAAATGAGAGTAAAACAAAAGCTAAAAAACCAAAAATTTAATTCATTTTGGAGACATTTCTCTCCCTTCCTGAGCAGAGCACCCTTGTTGAGGTGATCACTCCCTTTATTATTTCATCCTGGTCTTACCTTCTGTCAGTTACTGGCTTTTACAGGAGCCAGTGCCTTGGGCAAAGGGAAGGGAATTGCTCTGCTCTGAATTACTGAGAGTTGGATTGTGCAATGGTTGTGCTTGTCACTGTTACACCATGTCCTGCACAGATGGATCACTGCCTGAGCTTAGAGGGGAGCAAGGCCTTTGTCCCTCCATGCAGAGAGCCCTCAGCACCGACATTCCCTCCCATCACACACCTTGTGCTGCTGTCTGGCTGCCCAAAGGAGCTCTCCCACCATAAGCAGCTGTGTCAAAAATCATACATAGTGGGCTTTTGATTCCTTCCTGTGTCTTTCAGGTCCTGGAGGATCTAGCTGATGACCCATTAAGCGAAGACATATTGTGGGAAGCGTGCCTGTTCTTTGAATCCTCTCCCAGGGGACAGATGTGACCTGCCTGCAGAGACTCTCTGGGTGGGCTGCGCTTCCCCAGGAAACACCCCATCACTGCCTATTTTTTCCTCTTGTGTCTTTTTATAAAGGAATGAAGAGTTTGACAAGGGGATGAATAGGAGTGAGGGAGAAGGATGGAGGCATTTTCAAATGGTTACAAAGTTTGGTTTACTTACAGTTTTATTAAGAATTTTGCACAGGATAGAAGAAACATTGTGGACGGCAGGTTTTTACTGGAGCCGTCTGAAGCTGTAGTGTAGATGCTAAAATTACGAAGGCACTGATTCTGTGGCAGTTACATGGATTACCCATAGCACTGGTCAGATCCGAGTCCTTCATTGCATCATGAAGGTAAATGAAGCTCCTCTACTTTAAAGGAGTAAAATTTAATTATATTACCTTACAGTGGATATTGGATAACTTTTTCTCAGGTCTGGAAAACAAGGTCTCAGCTCAGTGCTGGTAAAATGCTGCTGTTTCTTATCCCTGCATTCCTGTTGAACTGCAGGGTGTAACTTCTGGAGGGTTCCATGTTCCGTAGTGCCACAGGTGACACAAACTGGAGCACGGCAGAACTTTCAGTGCTAAAGTTCTGGCAGGACGGAGGGAGGGCATATCATGGTTTTGGTGTTTAACACCAAGAAGTAGCAAGGCAAGCCCTTGGTTCAGGTTTAAAGCTAATCCTGCAAGTCATAGGGAGTGATCTTTTGAGTATTTTCCCTAGTTTCCCTTTTGGGTATTTTTTGCACTGTTACTGTGGGGGTTTAAATCTCTGTTGGAGAAGGGTCATCTTTGCCAGACCTCCAGCCCGGAGATACACGGAGGAGATGCATCCCTTACCTTTTGTTACAACGTTAGCAAATAAAGATTGTCAATTACTGTTTCTCCAGGGTTCCTTTTTCAAGGTAAGGGTATTGAATGATAAATGTCACAAGGCAATTATGTATTAAAACCCAGCACCAGCTGCTGGGAACAATTGTGCATGCGGAGACCCCAATGCCTCCTTTATTTTGGTGGCTCTCACTCGGAATACCCATTTCTTGCTGTTGGCGGTTCTGGATTCGGAGCGGTGGTGCTTCGAAGGGTCACGCACTTGTTGTTGTTTATTGCCTTCAAAGGCGGGGCCGGGTTTGTACGGCCCTCGCAGCCCCCGCTGAGGGACGAGCCCTCCCTGCGCTCACAGCCCCGCGCCATCACCGCCCGCCCTCCTCCCTTCGGGGCCGTTCCCGCCGCCCGCCGCCGCGTCCCCATTGGCCCGCGGGCCGCCCGTGCCGCCTCGCCATTGGTCCGCGGGACCGTAGCAACAGCGACAGATATATCCTGCCGCGCCCTGATTGGCCGCCGCCTCCCGCCGAGCCATAGCAACAGCGGGGCGCGGGGCGGGGGGCCGGGGCTGAGGGGGCGCCGGGAGCCCTGAGGGGAGGCGGCAGCCCTGAGGGGCGGGGGCCGCGCGGGCACCGCGGGCACGGCCGCCACAGGCACCGGCACGCCGCCTGAAAACCTGTTCTCCGGGCGTTGGCACTGTCGTTTCTGCGACCTGAGGTGGAAAGCAGGCAGGACACGGTCAGGGACGCGGCTGCACGCAGAGGCCGCGGGCCCGTAGCAAAATTCACACTGGATTCTCGATAGACTGTTGTCCGAGATCCCAAATAAGGTACTTTATTTTTCACCCCTGCTGGTATGACATGTCACTACGATTACTATGATTTACCTAGTCAGTGGTATGTGATACATGTGGGTGATAACACTTCCGTACTGTTGAAGATGTATTGGAGTAAAGAGCAATGATGCCTCTTTTACAATGAGATGTATTTTCAGTTCTTTTCAAATATGTAGAGCTGTTCCCTGTCAGGGAAAAAGGTAAGATTAACATTATGTGTATAGAAATTTTAGGTACCTATTATTCTAAATAGATTATTTTGTAATAACCCATGCTAGGCAATGAAGGTACTTTGGGTTTGGATATAAATGGCCTTTGTTCTACCACCTTAAACATACCAGTGGCCTAAGGCCTTGGAAGTTTTTTAAATAGTTCGAGAATACCATTGTTTTGACTTTTTAGTTAAAAATAAGACAATTCAGCAGAATTTCTCAGGAGTGCTACAACAAGTCTCTTCCAAACGTAAATCTGAAAAAGGATTTTCATCTAAAGCCAGATTAATGCCTTTTCTCTCACACTTAATGAATTTCATTTCCAAATTTGGCACAGTTGTTCTCTTGAGGACAACTGAATTTTCTAGGTCACTTCCCAGGTGAAATAACTTACTACTTTTCTGTAAATTTGTTAGACAATTCAAAGCTTAATATGTGAAATTGAGCAAATTAAAAGTATTTCTTTTTATGATATGTAAAATCAAGTGGTTAAAGTACAGTGTGTTCTGGCCCACTATTGTCTCATGTCACCTGGATATTGAAGCTGCACAAAACACTTTTGAGGAGCTAATTGCTTTTGGACAGGAATTTGCAAGCTGGTGATCTCAGAGGATTTGACCATGCTGAGTTACAGGCCAGCAGAGTTCTGAGATGGGCTGTGCTTCCCCATCCCTGAGCCAGCACAGGGGGGCTGCCTGGCCGTGCAGTGGAGGAAGAGAACAAGTGAATCTCTGCTGAATGCCAGTGCTGCTGGGTAGAGTTAGTATTTGAAGGAGAGCCCAGTGGAGTTCTTTTCATTGTGTTCACATTGGGGTAGCGTTTGAATTGTTCCGTTTGTGCCTTACCTCGTTATGGTTTTCTAAGTGTGATTTGCATCCCTGTCGTGTTCTGCTTTCCTTGTCCTACCATTCGGAACAAGCTCTGGATGTGTTTATGGTGTTCTTCCTTGGAGCTGTACTTGGAAGCACACTGAGCACGTGGCTGACCTGCGCTGAGCTGAATGTGCTGTACCTGCTGTTGTCATTCCTCCTCCTCCGCATGGCAAGGCCTAGCAAAGGAAGGAGCTTGCCCTAGATACAAAAAAAAAAGAAGCCATACAAGGGCCCAAAGAACAGTGCCTTTATGTGTTGATGGGTCACAGTGCCTTTATGTGTTGATGGAAATCTAGGAGGACTTTCAGAAGTTCTGTTACTTGGCTGTCCCTGAGGTGAGGGACACAGTTGGGTATCCATATTTTCCACACTGCTGCCAGAGGCAGCTTTTCTGTGGGCAGTTCAGCAGACAGCCCTAAGCCTGGCAAGGCCAGAGACTGAGCTGTTGCCTGTCAGTGGTTCTGTGTTGGAAATGGGGTGTGCAAGTGGCCGTGTGGAGGACCTGCATGGCAGCTGCCATGAAAAACTTCCCTGAACTGATGCCAGTGTGCCATGAGCAGCAGCTTTCCCTGCCTATAGTCCCATTGGCAGTTCTGCTATCACAGTCGCTGAACGGGTGTGTCCACAGCCCACTCAGGACAAATGCTGGGAGATAGAGCTTCGAGGCCAGTGTTTGCAGGCAGTCTCCTGGATGCCTGGCTCACCTTGCTTGGGGCCTCATTTTCAGAGGAAATGAGCACTTACACAGTGACTCAAGTAGGGCACCCAGAATAAGAGGCCACTTTTGAAAATGTTGGCAAAGGCATTCTGTTTTATCTCTGCACTTCATTGGTCTTATCCCCAAAGTCTTTCATGTTATGTTCTACAGTGAAAGGTCATTGTTTCAGATCAATCATTTTCAGGGGGACTTAATCCAGTTCTAAGTCAAACTAATCCACTTCAGTAAAGGTTGAAAAGCAGTAAAAATTCATTTGTTTAGATAGATCAGGGCTTATTTTTTAAATGCTGATGATGTTGATGCTGAGTCCTTAATTGTGTATGCCCAGCATGAGGTATGATCGGAGTGGCTCCAGAAATGATGGCCATCTAAATTCTGATCTTATCTGTGGCCTGCAAAGGCTCAGGACTTTTGGAAAAACTGTAGGATTTAGTGGGATTGATTTTTTTGGTGTTCATTTTGGTTTTTTATATTTTCAGTATTTCCTTAACAGAGGTTGGGGTTTTTTTTTTCTTACCTGTAGAGCCTCTTTTCAAAATGGTGCTCTGGTGGCAGCTGCTGATAAGCAGGCTTGGTCATGGTTTCCTGTTGAAGTTTGCGAATTCTGGTTACTTTCCCTTCATTACATAAAGAGTAAAACAACATTCTTCTCTCTGGGCAGGACTAGCAAACTGTGGTCCGAAGCAGCTCCTGAGGGGTTAAAGCTGCTTTCAATTAGCTACCGTGTCCTCACCACTTAAAGGAACCCCCCCAACTGAGCATGCTTGACAACCTCCTGTGCATATCCCTGAATCATTCTGGCAAGGAAAAACTGCCACAATCTTTTATTCAGACACAGTACTGCTTCCTCAGTGGACTGCGAAATGAGCAGGCGCTTGAAAATAGCCCCTTTCGCCACAGAGTGCTGGGGATTTATCAACTCATGTCTGCACAGGATTTTGGACATGCAAAAGGCTACTGTGTGTGAATGCTGAATGGTATGAAAAATACTGCAGTGATCCCAAAAAGACTTCTGTGTACAAGACCTGCCTTTTCCCATGAGGAAGCAAGAGCTTCACAGGTTTTGTACGAGTCCCTGACCTGTTTTAAAGGTCTTCCCCTTTTAGTGAATGGATACAGAGTGTACTTCCCCACAATTCATGGCATGAACTCTGCTGCTGAGCAGCGCTCTGGCAGTGTCAGCTTCCTCTCTTCATTCTAGGATTTACCTTTGAGTTACGACGGAGGTTCTGGGAGAGTGATTCAAGATTAATATGAAATTGAAATATGACAAATAGACTACTTTCACACACACTGTGACAGCCTAGATGGTTCTGTTGCTCATTAAACTGTGGTGTATGGTTTGGCTAGAAATATGTCACTGAAATTACAGTCCCTTGTGGTTTGGGAAGGAATCATCACACTTCAGCTACACCCACTGCTATCTCGTGCTCTGATCTTGTCGTTGGTGACAACACCTATCCTCCTGATGCACACTTATCTCACTGTACTGGGGGAATGTGCTGCCAGGATTCTAACAATAAAAATTACAGATAGTCCTAAGCCCGGGGAAGAATCTGTCCTTACAGCACTATCTGAGCATCATGCCCTGTGTAAGTGCCAGTCACAAGTATTTCTGAGATCAGGTGTTCGCAAACTCTTCGTCCCTCTTTCTCTACCATGGTTGCTTTTACTTTGTTTGCTGTGATGTGGAAGCTGGTTAACCTCCCCCATCAGTGGGTGGTTTCTCCTGCTCTCTCTCTGTTTTTCAGTATCTTGTCCCCAAGACTTTCATCATTTAACAGTTCCCTAAATAAAACATTTCCTTGCTGCAGAAAAGAGAGGGAAGATCATCTGCTCCAGGGATCAAGAGGATGTTAGTGGCAGGGACTTTATGGCACCACTGTTATAGTTCTATGAGTCTCAGAAAGAGTGCCACGAAATGTGTGTGCTCTCTCAGTGCTACCAGGACAACCAAAGGGGAGGCTTTCTGTCCTGGGGAAGGGCTGGGAATGGCACAGGGTAGTCTCCTTGTCCTGTAGCCTCTTCACCAGTGTCCCCACAGCTAAACATCAGCAGCGGGGAGACACCCTCTGAGACTGCTGTGGTGTCCCCAGTGCCCCTGTGTGAGTGAGCAGTGAACTGGAATGGCATTTCAGAGGGAGCTATTTGTGGAACATGGGTGCTGTCCAATAATCAGATATGCCTGTGGAGCGG
Source organism: Pseudotriccus pelzelni (assembly GCA_035584735.1). Taxonomy (NCBI): domain Eukaryota; kingdom Metazoa; phylum Chordata; class Aves; order Passeriformes; family Tyrannidae; genus Pseudotriccus; species Pseudotriccus pelzelni. Next base: position 2,791,928 of record JAWMRA010000036.1, on the reverse strand, counting down.
AGCCACTGCCTTAGGTCACAGTGCAATTTTCAGTGCCATAAGTTTCTCCATCTACAAATTCTTGCTGGGTGTGGTCACTGCCGACAGCTCTCAGTCCTGCCTCATGAGAGCAGTATTCCTGAGCTTTGATGGGAATCACGGAGCTTTGTAATGTCATGTGTTAATGCCTGGCATCTGAGCTCGGCAGGGGAACCACAGTCAGGCACTGCTTGCATCCCATTCAGCACTCTGCTAAAAAGGCTTGCTGATTTTGCCATTTCCTTTCCATTTTTGTTTTTAAGACATTGGAACTCATCTTATAAATATTGTAGCAGATTATAAAACTCATTGCATGAGCTCTAATTTCTGTTTATTATTCCTTGTAGATTTGTGGAGACACTCTTACGGATGAAGATCCACAGCAGTAGGCACTGTACACACAGGAGAATATAGGTACTCTCCCCCAGACCTCGTATGTGAAATGCAACCACTTCGCTTTCTTTAGGTTACAGTCACACTGTGGAAATGCTGCACACAAGGATATGTTATTTTAGCATTTTTCCTCACAACTGTTGAATCTAGACATGGGTCTGGTTTTAGAGCAATGAGGTTACACATCACCTCGTGGATTCAAGGTGAAGAATTTTGGAGATGCTTTAGGCTGAGAAATAGTTGCTATACAAAAGCCTCAATTAAGGAAACCAAAAGCATTTAATGATAATATTTTGTGAATGTGTAGATATATCCACATATATTTGGCAGATTAATGCAGATTGGTTCCGTGGGTGAATAACTGGTTTTAAAAATACTTTGTAATCCATTTCCCTTGGGAGTCTGAAGCTGCTGTACGAGACTAGAAAGCTCCTGGTAAACCCTACACATTTGCAGAGCTGCTGGAACGCTTTTGCAGACTGACTAATCTCTACTGAGAAGTTATTACAACTGCAAAGGTTCCCAGCTGGAGAATGGAGGATTGGCCCATCTCTCACTGTTCTTGCCTGAGTGTTAGAATCTGTGTTTTCAAGATCACGTCCTCGCTGTCCACAGCTAAAAGTTTATTCTTAGGTAAAATCAATACAGGTTTTGCAATAATGGTGATAATGAATTAGAGTCATACTTAGGATCTGTTCTGTTAGAACATTGTTTCTCTTAGGAACAGTGAAATTAGAATCACGTTAGGAAAAAGCACCCTTTGGCTTGCTGGGATGCACACACAGTGGTGTGGTGTGTGCTTCACATTGCTACAAAGAGCTGTTTCCAGAATGTTCTGGCAGTCAGTTTATAACTTGCTGGGTGTAATTTTTATGTTTCGTGCTTTATTACTCTTTATTCTTATTTGTCATAATATTTATTTATGTCCTTTAAAAAAATCAGCAATATTCATCGAGTCCCTTTCAGAACTGTAGCATTTATTTTAAATGGCACTAGGGCTTAACTCGAATGCTGCTGGCTTTTGTGCATTAAATCAGAAACTTTTGGCTGACACGAGGGACTGGATTTACTCATTTGCAACCGTGCAAGAGCACTTGAGGGTAGGGGAGAGCAGAGGGATAAGTGAGAGCAGCCTTGTCCCTGCCCCCCGGGTGTGCTAATGGACCTGCTTTCCTTGTCTTTGCGGGTGAGGACAGATGTGAGCTCAGACTGCTACAGGTGCTGTGGGCAGCGGCTCTGGTGCGGAACGGAGCGCGGGTGAGCAGATCCTTCACTCGGCGGTACCGCAGCTCCCCGTACGCACGGCGGTGCAGGGAGGCTTAAACGCTGGCCCTGGGTTCAGTGGGGAAAGTTAATCCACGATTTATTGTAAGAGAGGAGGAACGTGGCTGCCGGCGTTTCTGGACACCACCAGCAGCTGTGCCGTTTATGCGAGGTGCCTAGTTTGAGATGATTTCTATGTACGGCTGGTACTGTGTCAATTTATGTAAGAGGAGCCCGACTATTACACATTAAAATACGTAGTAAAATTGAATTTAGCAGCATCTCTTAGGCAAGTTAGCAGAATTGCTCCGTGGTACCACCCCCATAAGTGGGGCTGTTTCAAGGAAACTGGGACGCGAGATACACTTATTTCCCCGGGATGAAGCGCACCCGTGTCACTGCTGCAGGACAAGGCTGGCGCGGGCCGGCCGTGGCCGCACAAAGCAGCCATGGCGCTGGGCAGGGGCGCACACGTGAGGGCGGAGCGCGGTCCCAGCAGCGGCCCCGCGGGCCGGGCGGCAGTGCCCGTGCCGGCGGCGGTGCGGGGGGTGTGTGCGTGTCCGAGCCCGCGTGCCGGGGCCGTCCCGCCCGGGCCGGTCCCGCAGTGCCCGCGCCCCCCGCCCACCTCCACCTTTGCAGCAGGAAAATGCAGCACTCGCAGCGCGCACGCGCGTCCCGCGGCCGGCGCCCCGCGATGGCTATTTATAGCAAGTGACGTCACCTAGAAATAGAGCGCGGGGGAGCGGCGCCCCCTCCCCTGCCCTGCAGCAGCCGCGGCTCCGCCCCCTCGTTGCCTTCCCGGCGCGCAGGCGCGGGCGGCGGCAGCAGCGCGAGGCTCCGAGCAGCGCACGCTGAGCGCGGTCCGGGAGCGCGGCCGGCGGCGAGGGCGGCACAGCCCGGCACGGCACAGCCCGGCACGGCACGGCACAGCCCCGAGAGCCGCTCCGCTGCCGTCCCTGCGCCCGACACCCGCGCGCGTCCAGCCGCACAGCCCGACCCCCTTCCGCTCTCTCTGAGGGGCGCGCAGAGCCCAGCCCGGCAGCCACCACGGAAGCGGCCATGGGGGACCGAGAGCAGCTGCTGCAGCGAGCCCGCCTGGCCGAGCAGGCGGAGAGATACGATGACATGGCCTCGGCCATGAAGTCGGTGAGTGGGGCCGGTAGCGTGGCGGCCGTGCGGCGTACTCGGGGAGGAGTGTGTAGGGGGGTAGTGGCGGGGGAGGGAGGGAAAGGAAGTGCGGGCTGGACCGAGGCGGGGTCGGGTCCGGGGAGGATGCGAGCCGCCAGGTCCCACCCGTCGTAGTGAAGAAAGGAGGGCGGGAGCAGGAGCCAGACCGTCCCGCCGGGACACTTCGCCGCCGTATGGGGCGGTGCCCGGTACTACCTGCCTTCGGCAGAGATGAGACAAAGAGTAGCCGGTCCAAACCGAACTTAGATCCCCCTTTTAAAATCTATTTTCTCCCACCTCGTTCCCTCCGTTCGCTCGTACGGGCAGTTTCGCAGCCCTACCGCTCCCCGGCTGTTCCTGCCCCGGGGGTGTGGCTGTCCCCATGCCCTCCTCTCCCTCCCCACCGCGCCAATCGGGCTCGCGGTGCAGCCGTTTGAATGGCGCCCGCCCCTGCGAGCGGCGGGAACGCCGTGCATTCCTTCTCTGACCTGCTCCAGAGGGGGCCCGTCCTCGCCCACCCCCTTCCCCTTGCTGGGATGATGGGTTTGACCTTGGGGTGCGTCTCACCTTCTGGGCACACCCAGCGTTTGGGGGGTGCTGGCCGGGTGGGATGGGCGCTGGCGCGGGGGCTGCCTGGGGACATGGCACATGAAGAGGAGCCCCTTTTCCAGATGTTTCTTTTGCCTCGTGGTAAAAAACACGGATAGAGGCCTCACCCACAAACATCAGCGCTCTTACTCAAAGATAGTACCTGCATCTGGGTTTGAAAGCTCCCCCGTGCTCCAAGAGCGTGTCCTAAGCTTTAACGTTGCCTTTTTGCCTCTTCTTTGTAGGATAACAGTTTTTCAGTGCATTCCGTACCCTGTTGAATACTGACATGTGTTTAAACAATAAGTTATATTTGCAACTCGGCTCCTTTCAGAACCAAGCAATGAAAATTATTTGTACTGACCTGCCTGTACTGATACATAATAAAATTGCAGAATGATCAAACTTACTATGTCTAGTCCCTTTTTTGAAAACAAAATATTTGCACGATCTGAATTTTATGGGTAATGTTAATGCCAGTGAATGCTTAGCAATGTCTTTGCTGTATCAGATTACATTTGGTTTGTTCTTGCTGACCTGTCCTCTGAACACCAAAGGCCCCAAGAGGAATTGTTTACCTTGAGAGTGCTGCTGTGCAAAGGCACGAGATGATTTTAGTTTGAAGGAGCAGCTTCAAATGGAGCCCACATTTTTGTTGTAAGAATGTGTGTGTCACCTCCATTAAATGAGATCAGTAAAACGACACTTACTTTGCTGCTCTTGTTCACTTTTGCTATTATGTTGTAATAAATACTACAACCAGTCCAATTCTAAAGCAGTGATAACTTCTGAGTATCTTAGTACCAGAGGCACTAGATGTTAAAGTAAGTTGTATTTTAATTACATTGCTAGAATTCATAATACATGTAATGTAGTAGTAACAGCTCTGTTTCTCTCATACTTTTCACTTGGTAATTCTAAAAAATGAAACAGGAACCACTAAAATCTGCCGCTTTACAAGACTGTTTGTAACTGTAGCTAGTAAAGAGCTTTTTATTTCCCCAGGTACTGCTGAACTACAGTTCATGTCTGGCACTCTGGGCATGTGTGGAACCATCAGAATACAGTTGCTGTGCTTCAGGAATATGTCAATAAAGGACTTATAACTAGTCTTCATGGCCAGTTGTCTTTAAACTGTCCCGATCACTGGGCAAATTTTCGTTCAGCTGGAGTCACAGTATTCTCTGTAATGCCACTGCTGCTCTCAAACAAGTTGTGTGGTGCTGAGCTTCTGTTGCTTGAAACACGTTATAGATACTTCTGAAATACAAAAAGTAAATCTGAATTTTAAAGGCAACAGTTCCCTTTAAGCTGTTCATACACTGTTGCACGTCAGTAACGCAGCATCTGTCGGTTACTGGGCTTTCACCGGTGTTCACTCCAACATGGCAATTTCCAGAACTCTTCAGTGCTTGAAGTTATTTCGTAGGTCTGAGCATAAGCTCCTGTGAAGTGTCTTGGGACTCTCTGTCCTCACACAGCTCATACTTCTCTTTCAGTGGTTGTAAGTGAGAGATAATTAAAGGAGCTTTTTATCCCTATAGAACAATATTCAAATAATCTTGCAGTCCAGAGAGGTTAGACTTCCTCCAGCAGGAAGGAAATGGGTACTCCAACTCGGATATCTATTCTCAGTGCAGGATATCTTAATTTGAAAAGTTTCTATTAAATGTTTATTTAAATCTCTGAATGTAACATATCTTATACTTTTTAAAGGTAATGTACGAAAGTAGTGTGCCTTCAGTGTGCATTGAAATCTGAACAATTAATTTCAGTTTTACATACGTGTTACCACACTTTTACAATACACAGTACAGCCAACAGCCTGATAGAAACAGTAAGTAACAAAGACTATTTTAGTCAAAATATATTTGCCTGATTTTTGAGACTGCCTCTGAAGAAAAATATTGTGACAGGGCTGCCATTTCATCCGTCAGTATAAAGCTGGAGGAACATTTCTTTTGCAGTCTCATCAATTCCTTATTTAAAAAAAAAGCCAGACCAAGTAGAAGTGGTAGCTTAAAAAAGGAATTTAGTGGTTGATAAAAATTTGTGTTGCTGTTAAACTTATTTTTCTTGGAAGAATCCCAGTATTTTGGCTGTAGACAGGAGAGTAAAATGAATGTTTGCTGTTGCAAATTAATTAGTTTAATTTACTTTTTCCAAGCCAAAACTATTTTAATAGAAAATACAGTCATATGTAAATATGCCTCTGCTAAATGGCATTCTTCCAAGGGGTGTGGCATTCCCCTTGCATTAAATGCTGCTCTGGGATTCCAGCTATTTCAAAGAAACATTACACGGTAGGTATGGAATTGCTTCTCAATACACTGGAGAAAGGTGCTTTTGGTGTGAGTGTGAAAGCTTCTCAGTTGATGCAAGAAATGCTCCAGCATCCTGAAAATACAGAGTTGAATTTAAACCTCTGGGTGTAGATAATTCCAGCAATCATGAAACATTTTAGCTGTATAAACCCTTAGTATTCCAGATAGTATTAATCCTAATATGTAGTGCTGAGCTCCTCTGTTGATTTTTGTTGTTTTTCTGGTGTAGCTACATAGTGGGTAAAAAGTCATTTACTCTTCAAAATTGATAAGGTGAATCTCAGTTTTGGGAGATGCAGAGTTTTAAAATTAGTTGTGTGTGAAATAATACACAATGTGAAATAAATTTAAGGTTTTTAGATGATAAACAGCTTGTGGTTCTAGTTTATTATGTAGTCTTCAGCTGTGTATATCAATGGACTTAAAAGTTTGGGGTGTTCTGTATGTTTAGTACAAATCGCTGAGTGTCTGGTTTGGGGTTAATGAAGTGTGTGTGCAGGAGAGGGGACCGAGATACCTTTAATGTAAGCAGTGTCCTCCCCTGCTGGGAGATGCTTCCTCCCTGTGGTTCTGTACAGTAAATGGAGCTGTAGAGCTGCTTCTTGGTGCAAGACACTGAAGTCAAATGATGCAAGAAACTGGTCTGGTTCAAATTCATTGCTCCGGTTTCTGCTTGTTCCAAAATTATGGACTGTGTAACGTTGTATCAGGAGAGTTTTAATAATTAAGCCTGACTTTCTGCTGGCTCAGATACAGTCATTTTTGCAGCAGCTTGCTCAGAACTGGCTCAGGCTGTGCCTGACAAAACAAGTGTAATCACAGTCAACTGCCCTGGGTCAGGCTCTGCTGGGCAGTCCCAGAGTGCGCCAGGGATCACCTGTGGAACGTTCCCGTGGGTCTGTTTTCCATGTGGAAGTGGCTCAGTTTGCTGTATGGCCTGTGTGGGATCACACACGAATTCATTTCTGAGCTCCCACAGTACTGACACTCCTTAGTGTGTGGGGGTAGGAATTCCAGGGTTGTAGACAGGATTCCATTTATACTCTCCCAATTTTTTTGTCACTAAGCTGCAAAGGAACTGTTAATATCTTTACTAGAGTAGATGATACAGGTGAGTCATAGCAGAGAGTGCTGAGGGAGGGACTGCTGGGGGAATATTGATTGGGAGGAAGGTTAAGTTGTCATTAGAGTTGATTCCTGTGCAGTTCAGCCCCTGTAGGTTGTCTCTAATTGCATTAGGATGAGCAGAGCGGTGTCTTTTGGGAGTTCAGGTTCCTGAGCTGTGGGGAAAAGGCATTTTGGAGATAAAGCTAATTAACTTATATTTTAAGAACCAAACTGAATTGGAAAGTAACCTCTCTCTTACTCTAACAGTTACAATTCATAAAGTATTTTTTTAGATCTGGAAATATTCACATTTTTGGATGGTTCACTGGCTACACCAGCAGGCTCAGAATAGTATAAATGTTTGTGACTTTGATTATTTGTAGTATGTAAGTATTTGGTTGAGAACACTCTGGTGCCTGTCAAGCAGTGTAAATATGCACATTTTAAAAGAAAGAAATAATTATTTTAGCAGTATTTGAGCAAGGACAAGTTTACTTTCACACCAAAGTACATATCCTTAGAATTCTAGTGACTGCTTTTAATGCAATATGCTTAAAGTAGGGGAGTTTTTCATCCTAATTCCTTTGACTTTAATTTCATGTTTATAAATTTGAAAAAGTAGAAAAGTTTCAAGTGACTGTAAGTGTGATAGATTTTATTCCCTGAATTAACACAGCAAGTGAAATAGGCCTAAATAGACAGTATTAGAAGTGTTATCCTTTTATCTCAGCTTTTTGTAGTAGCACTTTGGAGTTGATTGTGGCTTCTTTCCTGATTTCCAGTTCTATTTCTATGCAGTTTCTTTTATGTCCTATCCCTGGAATTTGTCTGGAGCCACCAATTAGCAGAAAGCAGGATGACTTTTGTATTACAACCATAATTGCTCACTAAGTGTCTCAAAGTTACTATGAAACGCTAATTCCTTTGTACTGTGCAGAGCTTATGGACTGCAGCGCTTCCATCTCTGCTGCCGAGTGAAAGAGCAGCAGGGGAAAGAAATGCAAGAATTGCACCAGTTGCCAGGGTGGGTGCTGTGTTCCAGACTCATATAGCTGGTGTTCTAGGTACAGTTCAATTCCTCACTATGTGTGTAGTCTGTGTAATTATTGCAGACTTCCCAAAAAACCCGAGCCCTCCTCTGTTAGTGCTTCTCCGTTAACACAAGCCTGACTCCCTTTTATTCAGTGAATGCTCTTTGCTTCAAAATACCCCTTCTATTACATCAGAACTGTGGGGGTTTCACTCTTGACTGCAGAAGTGGGTTTAAACTTTCAATATTGCAAAATTACTCCTGTCTAGAAGGAATTTTGGGATCTAGAAGAAATTTTGAATCTTGCACTTCATGATGAAAGTATTTAAGGAAGTTTGCAGGCTCTTCTCCTAGGGCAAACCCTTTAAATTTGCTCTTTGTCTGTGTTGACAGGTAACTGAGCTGAATGAGCCCCTCTCAAATGAGGACAGAAACCTGCTGTCTGTAGCCTACAAGAATGTAGTCGGAGCCAGACGATCTTCCTGGCGCGTCATCAGCAGCATAGAGCAGAAGACCATGGCAGATGGGAATGAGAAGAAGCTGGAGAAGGTGAAAGCCTATAGGGAGAAGATAGAAAAGGAGCTCGAGACAGTCTGCAATGATGTTTTGGCTCTCCTAGATAAATACTTGATCAAGAACTGCAATGACTTCCAGTATGAGAGCAAGGTGTTTTACCTGAAAATGAAAGGGGATTACTACCGCTATTTGGCAGAAGTTGCTGCTGGAGAGAAGAAGAACAGTGTCGTGGAAGCCTCAGAAGCTGCCTACAAAGAGGCTTTTGAAATCAGCAAAGAGCACATGCAGCCTACTCACCCGATCAGGCTGGGGCTGGCACTCAACTTCTCCGTGTTCTACTACGAAATCCAGAATGCCCCCGAGCAGGCCTGCCTTTTAGCCAAACAAGCCTTTGATGATGCCATAGCAGAGCTGGACACACTAAATGAGGATTCCTACAAGGACTCCACTCTCATCATGCAGTTACTTCGAGATAACCTCACTCTCTGGACGAGTGACCAGCAAGATGAAGAAGCAGGAGAGGGCAATAATTAAAAAGCTTTCCTCTGATCCCTCTTTCATCCACTTGGCCATCCCCGTCATCACCAATATTTCCTTGCCACAGTCACACTAAATATCTAGTGCTAAGCGTATCTGTATTGTACAGCTGTTCAGATCTGCTGTCCACTTTATCAAGAAGCAGTTTCAGACGAGTCTTCATGGGCATTGATGAATTGATTGGTTTATTGGCCCTATTTATCTTAGTTGCACTTGAGCAGTGCAGAAGGAGGCATTTTTAGTTTGCCTGCTGATTGTGAAATATGGGAAAGAATAATGGAAGGTGATTGAAGATAACTAGATTCCAGTTAAATTCTTTCCATTTGAAAGGAGCTAACAGTTCTGTTGAGCAGTACATTTTGTGCATGCAAAATTAGCCACCCCAAATTTTTTTCAGTCAATGAAAACAGTTAAGCTGATATGAAATGACAGCTCTGTTCATCAGTTTACAATAAACTGTTTGAAATGTGAGGTTTCAGTAGCAATTTGGGTTTTTTGCCTCTAACTTATGTGCACAGTTTCTTTTAATGCAGAGCATCTACCTAAGAGTTTTGATACTTGTAACCTTTTGCAGTTGTTTTGAAAAATCATAAATTTATTTTTTGTAAACTCTTTGGCTGTTTAGTTGTCTGTGTATTCTGACAACTCTATGTCAATATTTGCCCATGTTAAGATGGATGACTGAGATGCCGGACTTCTAAATTAAATGTTTTGAAATTAAGTGAATAAAATAAAATGCTGCTTCAGGGATGTTATCTCTCTATGAGCTGTCCTGTCGTTTGTTCAGAGTGGAGACAGGGTTACCCAGCACTTCCCTGATGGGTTAAAACATTTAATCAAAAGCTGAATGAGAAGTTGGCACCTGCTAAACAAACACAACACAGACAGTACGAAACCAAACCCACAGAACTCACAGGCACCCACAGTGTAAAAGTGGAGCTTCCAAAGGAGGTGTAGTTAGTTGTTTGCTCACTAGAGCAGTTGTAATGCAGTTCCACTGAGGAGCTGAAAAGTTGTAAAGCACATGACTTACCTCAATGTAGAGACTTGTGTTTGCTTCTCTCCACTGTAACCTCTGAACTTTCTCTGAAGTGCAGCCACCAAATCAGCTTTACATGTGAAAATCTCAGTAATTATTTCATATTTACCTGCTTCAAACAGAAGCACTACTTGTTTCTAGAGACTGCCTTTCTGTTTTTGGCTAGCTCAAGTTTAGTCCACAAACTTACCTGTTGTTTTTGCTTTCTCCCAACAGTTAGTGTACATGTACATTTACTGGTGCTGTACGTGCTTCTGGAGTGGTATGTCACAGAAGCAGGAAAAGTTAGCTGTGTCCAGACTGCCACTGGCACCTGAGATAGCTCAAAGTCATGTAAGTTGTCATTTATCAGAATCTATTTTTCTTTGATTTGTGCAATAGTTATTTGTCTGATTTACCCACAGCAGCTACTTGCACATTTTACAAGCAGCACACTGGTTGTTTTTAAGTATCTGGAGTTTTAGAATTTTTAATAGTAAATTTTTATGTATTTATATATTCTATCATCTTATAGATAATTCTAGCTTTATATCAGTAAAGTTGGCAACAAATGAAAGCCTAATACGCCATCTGAAAAAGATAAAAATACAGATCCTTTCCTCCTTACCTGCCCCTGTGGAGCCAAGGTGAAACTTGGCCATACCCGCCTTTTCACGTTGAAACAGTCTGGATGGTTAATAGTTAATATTAATGGCAATTGGTAGGTTTGTTTTCCTGTTTGTAGAAGGATCTGTCTTTTTCTTACCTTTTTTATTTACCTTTTTGCTAATTCAAAAGCTGAGGAGTCCTTTCTCATTGTATTTACAGTGTTGTGCAGATCCTTTATCACAGAACTAGGGATAAACACCCACAAGTGAGTCAGCAGGTATCTGACAGCCTTGGGCCGGGATGCTGCCGGTTGGCTGTTGCCCTGGTGCATGGGATCCCAAGTGGAGACCAAAGGGACTGCGCAGAGTGATGCACTGTAGCAGTGTGTTAGATTTTAGTGGGAGAGCAGACACTTCTCCCATGTTTTCCAGCTATCTGAATGAACCAATGACACAGAGTTTTTGTGGTTGTGTTTTGGTGTGAGTCAGTAGAGAATGTTCAGTGGAGCAAGAAAGAAAAAGTGCTCCAGTGCAATGCACTGGAGTTTCCACTTCAGGAGCTTTTCCATATTCTGGGCCCTGGCGTTGCTAAAATGTTTTTTTGTAATCCATATTGTAGCAATGATCTGGAGGAAGCAGAACAGCACATGTTTATTCCTATATTCTTCAGCGGACTGTAGGATTCAGGTATTTTGGAACAGGTACTTCTCTTAGATGACTCCCAAGTCATGTTGTCTGTCTCTCACTCTCTAAAATATATAAAATCCTAGGCTATGCCCAATTTACTGTTTAAAAACTCCAGATGTATTCACCGAAAGTGCTTAGTCGAAGTTCAAAACGTTTTTTGAAGCAGGACTAATTCCAATGGAAAGACTTAAAACTGAGTGATTTTCTCTGCTCCCTGATGGGAGTTTCTTTATGTTGTCTTAATTCAGGCGTAAAAGGATGCTTGTTAATCTTGACGTGGTGGGAGTTATTTATGTAAAGGTCCATCTGAGCATTACTTTTGCCCAGGACTATATTGTTTGTGTCTTTCCCAGGCAGTCTTTGTTGGAAGGTTGGGTCACCCTGAGGGTGTTGATAAGTTTCTGCGTACCCCCTTTCATTTTTAGCAGCCTGAGAGCTGCTAAGTGTAAAGCAGCATTTGCTGTGACCCTGTATGAGCTTGAAAGCTGAGGGATAGTCAGACCTTAAATTAATAGTGGGGTCTTTGTAGGGACAGAGATACTTTAGTGCATGTCCTAATCTGCTCAAATATGTTCCAGCTTTGTGGAAGTGGATTTGTGCATCCCTCAGAGTACAAACACATCCACACCCTGTTGAACCCACTAGAATGACACGTGCCAATGCTCTGGAACACTCAGACTTCCTGGGCTGTCTGTAGTGAGAGGCTGTGGTACGACATAAGCGATAGCACTGGGAATATGCAGATTTTAGGGAAGCAGAAACCTTCAGAAGAGTGATGAGACTGGATCTCCGTAGATAGCACATATCAAAGGACCACATCCTTACTGTGGTAAGTAACCATTTACTCTGTTACTACCTTGGTCTCACTGTGGGTTTGAAAATAGTTTTTCCCACTCTGCCTTTCCTTTGCCCGGAGCTTCTGCTGGTGGTTTTCCACCATTAATACTTGTCCTTGTGATCTGCATCTACAAGTTGGATGAACTGACTTGCAAAGCCAAATCTATTCCCAAAAAAACACGAGGGTACTCCCTGACCTACTCCCAGGACCTCTTCCAGCAGCTGCAGGAGGCTACTGTATAATAAGCTAGAAAAGAAATTATGGGAGTACGCTTCAAGTTAAAGGAAATGAAAAGCCTGGCTGTATTTTAAGTTGTGAGAATGATTTAATGGTAATGAAAGAAGGCTGAAAACTGATGTCACTATACATTATCAAGTACTTTGTGGGACCAGCTGGAAATCCTTCAACAAACCAATTTGAGTTTAAGGACAGGGAGAAAACTGGAAAAAATATTTCAGTGTTTTGGATCTTTGTTTTTTAATTCTATCCGCACCACATGTTTGAATTAATTTAACATAACTGATCAAGAAAAATTGGCTAAAGCACTGCAACAACACGAAAATCCTTGTTGGATACATCTTAGATTTCACTGAAGCACCTCCTTGAAATCAGTGGCAGATTTTGAAGAGTGTGAAGTTGATTATATACATAATTGACAGAGGATGTTTAGATCTTGTTCTGAACAAGCCTGAAGTACTTGAAGTCCCATAAATGCAGATGGTTTAGTGTCTGAGTCTTAATGACATCTGAGATAAATGAAGATGTTCTAAACACTGAGGTCAGGCCAGGCAGGGTTTTAATTAGTGTCAGAAATACAGCCATCTGTGAGAAATAAAGTAAGCCAGGCTTCCAACTACCCTCACCTGCTTGTCTCCAGCAAGCAAGTACTTTGTGGATACCATTCCCTTCCCAGACTGGTCTCAGGTAACTGTTCTCCAGTTATTTTCATGTATGTAAGAAAATAATCTATAGCTGTGGTTATTCATGCTCCTCGTCTGACTTCTGTGCTTGTGTTGATATAGTATGAACATGATAGATAACTAAAATAATTCCAAAAATATTGCAGGAGGCAGGAAACCTGAAGAGCTAAGGGAGTTTGTCTTCTGTGTGTAAAAAAGCAAGATTAAGCACTTGAGTATAGCAAAACACCTTCAAAAAAGAGGTATTCCAGATAAGAATGTTTCAGAAGCAGGTAAGACAAAGAGGCTTAAGGAAAGTATGATAAATTTAAAAGTGAGGTTTCCCATGGAAAACCTTTGAAAGCCATTTTTAAATCTCATTCTGTGTTTTGTTCTACTGAGTAATGTGAAACAGGAGTAACAATGTCTCCTGTTTCAAGACTATTGATTACAAATTGATTTCAAGGTACAGCAGTATAAATTAATTCCATCAGGCAGTTATGCAGAGTAATTTGTCAGCTCTAAAAGAAAAAGAATATTTAATATTTATTTTTAGAGTAATTTAATTAGATGCCTAAATATCTCCTAGAAATACGAAAGCTGAATGCTGAAAGCAATACAAGTACCACACAGCACAGTTGTTACAACACATTTCACTTGGAGAAAACAATCCAGTGCATCCTGTCTCTCTGCCATGGTAAGGGCAATCAAGTGAGAAAATACTTCATAGCCATCCTTCGCTGGGATTAAGGTACAGTTTTGAAATTACAAATATACTGTAAGGCACTCTGTCCCAAAGCAGTTACAGCCTGGGAAATGAAGGTGCGTTGCTTATATATTAAAGTATATATAGTAGATGTGCTTTTTTGATGACTCGTTTTGCTTCTTTTCCCAAGTTACTCCCCATGTGGGTTATGTGCTAACAGATTTTTTTGTTATATTATGACTATCTTTGAGCACTGAGAAGATTATATGGGACAGAAGCTGTATGGATCAGTTGAGAAAAGAGATGTGGAATGAAAGGAGCCAAAGATTGAGGGAAACAGGTGGGAATTTTAGGAACAAAATTGCAGGAAAAATATTTTGATTTTTCACTGTTCTCGTAGGGCAGATTCTCAATCCTGGGGATTGAGACTGTGAAAGTCACAAAGCAATACCTTCCTCTAAGAGTGTAGGATAAGTGGATAGCAGTCCCTTTTGGCTGCAAGCCTTGTCCGCAAGATGCTTTTTTATCACTAGGATTTGGTTTTCTGCAGTTGTGAACTGCAGGCAGTGAAGACTGAGTGACTGTGACTGAGCTGGATAACTTTCCATGTATTTCAGCTGCAAGTACTTTTTTCATTTTGTCACTAATCACAGGGTTAAAAATATCTGTTAGAACTCTTCCCTACACACCAATTCTGATCTATTATGGCATAACTACAAATGTAGTAATACATTTATCATATATGTGTCCTTCAAGTATATACATTCCTTTTTACTGACTCTTCAATGTACATGCTTATATTTTAGTCTAAATGATTTTAACTAATGAGTATGAACCAATTTGGTCTGTCCCAACTCAAACATTGTAGCCAGATTAATTATTTTCATTCAGTTGGGTGTTTGCAAAGCCCAGAGAGTGCATTAAGGCAAAGCACCGTGAGTGCTCCAGCAGGGAATACCTTTTGATGGAGGTGATCATTAGGAAATCACTTATGTACAGTTACATACTTAAATTAGTATGAGCTATTTTCACATAATTTGATAATGTGATCAATTCCATTTTAGGATTCAATCCATTAGTAGCTGAACTCTCCCATCTCCGAAGAATGATCTGGTTTAACATGTCTGAGGGAAGCAGCAGATCAAGTCCTTATGACTTCCAGTAGTGTTGTGCCAGTTATAAATATTAACTGTAACAATTGCTTATTATAAGTTATAATAAATATAAATAGTATTAAAAATATAAGCCAATCATATTTACAGTAATTTTGTATAAAATCTGTGGCATTTGGAGAACTGCATCCTTGTTTGAACATCAGAGGGATGACCTTTACTCAGGGTTTTCTCAAGCAGAGGATCCTGAAAGAGCAGGGATGGCAGCACAGCGTTGGTTCCTTTCCCAGGCACGGAAGGCGCACACTGGAAGGAAGCAGGAATTGTAGGGGGTTGGCAGGAGAAGCCTTTTTAAACAGCCTTTCTGACTGTTGTTGTGCCCTGAGCAGCACAAAAGAACATCTGACTTGCGGAGGGCAGGGACAGTGGATGTGTGTGGGAACAGGGATTGAGTAACTGGTTTTCCCGCCGGGTGGAGTGGAGCGTGTTCTCTCTGCCGTGGGCAGCTTGTGCTTGTCCCATGTTTGCTTTGTTCTGAAGCACAGAAAGGAGCCACATCCCAGGTGGTTATTTTTTCCTGAGGTACAGCCCCAGTTACTCCAGTGCCATACCCGCCCGAGAATTCGGGGTGCTGGGGCTTTAGAGGTGTGTGCCCTGGGCTGGCACAGCCCAGCAGCCGGGCCCCAGCTGGAGTGTCTGCATGGCAGGCAGAGCCATCCTGGAGCAATCAGCCCTGTTCCTGCCACTGCAGCCCACACCCAGAGCAGGGGGCACAAAGCCAAGGCCGCCTTTGGCAGGAAGGGGCCCAGGTCTCTTCAGGTGTTTGTTGCTGGCCATCCACGGGGTCAGGGTGGTTCTGCTGGGATTCCTTACAGGGCAGAAACAGCTCCTGTCTTCTCCTGTGCCACTTCAAGCTTTTTAAGGAGTGCTATTTGCCTCTTCTGAAACAAGTCCTATTAAGCCTCCCCGGACTGTAAAATGGCATGGAAGGATTGGGAAGTTGGAACATTTGCTGTCATCAGTCCCATCAAAGCCCAGCATTGCTAACAGATCAGCTTTGGTACCACTGCTGAGTCATTCTCCTGGTTTCCACAGCTGACACGTCCTTGCTTTGAGATTGGCCGTGAGTCTAGGCTAAAAGTGGACAGAATTAACTATTATTTTTAGATTAGTAAAGCCCAGCTTTAGCTGAGCTTATTAGCCCATCATTAGTTGTGTTTAAAACAACTGCTTTAAATTTTACTAAACACATTATGTGTGTATGTGTGTTGTTAATTCTGCCATAAAGATTGTGCTGAATCCTGGGACTGAGAACTGATTAAGAGCCACTAATGGGCCAGATCTCTGGGTAAGGTATAATGAATTATTCATCCTGTTATCCTAGCGCAATTACAATAATGTCTTGCTGCTAATTAGCAGGTGGATGGGCTGACACAAAGTCAGGAATACCCAGGAGATATTTTATTCAACATGTATTCTGATTCCTGTTGATAAATCTCTTTCCTGCTCTTATAGTTTCTCCCTTTTTTAAGTCAACTCTCAGCATTTCATTTTGCTTTACCTAATGTTGGAATGTATCTTTGTTCATCAAAGGGATTCTTCAGGAGTCAAACATTATCAATTCACCTTGTATTTTGCCAGTGTTTGTTAAAGATTCCTATTTTTTGAAATAAGACTGCAGCCTGAAATGTAGCTTAATGCAGATTCTCAGCTCAGCTTGGAAAAAACCCCATCAACCTACAAACCAAAACAACCCCCAGCACCCATTGCCCACTTGTTTTCTTCTCAAGCAGTTGTTTTCCTTCATTTTGTGCAGACCCTGCCAAGACTTGCTTCTCCTCTCCCTGCAGCAATATCTTTTGGGAGCTCCATGAAGGTATAACTGCTGAGGGAGTGGGACCTGTGGATTGTCTGAGAATGCCCAGCTGAGCCTGGTTTTGTGTGAGATGTGCTCAGTGAGCTGCTCTGGGTATGCCTGATGTAGGGGAGAGTAGGAGAACTGAAGAGTAACTCTGGGGGCCTGGTGCTGCCCTTGCTTTCTCTCCCTCTCTCTCTGGTGTTTGTGTTTCTGCTCTTCAGCAGCGTGAGAGATTTTTTTTCCTCCCTTTCCTCTCCTCCTCCCCTTTTCCTGTTTCTCTCCCTCGGCCACCACATCCTTCCTGAAGCTGCTTATCTCCGAGATTTTTCTTCTCTCTCTCTCAGTTCTCACTCTTCTGTGTGTGATTAAGCACCTGGAACATTTCCAGCCTGATGACTGCAGGGTTTTGCAATGAAACCCCTTGGAGATGTTACTGAGTGGGCTACTCTGAAGGAGTCAGACTTTATGAGCCCTGATGCCTATCCTTGTAGAGATTTGCAAAGTGCTTGGCGTATTAAATGCATTGTTGCTCTCTGAGTAACAGCAACAATGTGCAGGAGGTCTCGTGGTACAAAAATGTTTTCTTGTGACAAAGTCCTTCATATAGAAAACTGCTCTTTTCCTTTGTGCTGAACTGTTCACATGGGAGGCACTGCTCCAGTGACTCCTGAGATCCTGCTTTCTGGGGATCAGCCTGACACCAGCGTGGCATTTCCAGCCATGCTTAAATCCGCTTTCTAAATCTCACATTATTTGAAGTTTGGGCCTGACCAGCTGAGGTTCATCTTCTCTTCAGGGTAAAAACTGAATCAGTGTAAAAACTTTGGTTGAAGAAGTCACAGCCACAACCTCCCATTGCCGAATTCAGCGATACACTCACAGTCACTGCATCTGGCTCTACATCAGCTCCTTCTGAAATGAGTGGTGGAGGGCAATTATTGTGCTAATTAAACTAAATTAAGGCTTTGCTTAAGAGAGACAATGTGAAGATGCCTTGCTGGTTAGGAAAGTGCTGTGTGACAGACTTGGAAGCTTCCTCCAGAACAAGGCCCCAGGCTTTCAGCCTGCAGGCTGTCCTCAGGGGCACTGCTTTCTGTGCCTTCCTCCTGCACTCAGGGCTGTGCACGGGGATAAAACACTGGGTATCAATAACTCCAGCTCTTCCTTGCCGAGAAGCTTTCTCCCAGGAGTTTTATAGCCATTGAACATAAAGCTGGTAGTAACATTGTCTGCTGGCTGAGACTGTCCAGAATTAAAACAGGATTGAATGCAGAAAGGATATTTATCTTCAGCAAAGGCAAACATTTGAGAGTATAATAGAATTGGAAGAAGATCTACAGAATTAAAAAGAAGGGACACTTCCATCTTGATGAGGTGCTGAAGGAGCTTTCAGTCAAAGGAAAACCCATTTCCATTTGTCAGCTGGCCAGGATATTGTTATCATGTCTTCAAGTACAAAGAACAGAAGTAAGAGGGCAAAGGAATCTTCTCAAGTCCTGTAGGGCATGGCAGTGGCAGTGGTTCTTGGCATTGCTGTGACTGAGCCCTGTCAGAGAAGGGAAATATATTAGGAAATGTACCTTGTATTAGAAAAAGTACCTATATATTCTATATAGGTATAATATAGAGTGATTTCCCTTGGCATCTGGCTGGAGATTTCTGGCCATTTCTCCTGGATTGTCCAAAGCCCCGCCACTAAATCGGCCCAAACTTCCTGTCACCATGCTGTGCTTCAGCAACTCTGACCTAAATAACATATTATAGATAGTAGAATTAACACTTTTTTTTAACCAATAGTAGTTTAAATTGCTCCAAATTTTTCTTTTTCCATCTGTCCACCCATTCCTTTTCTTTCCATCTATTCTTCTCATAAAGCTCATATTTTTACCTCCATTATCTTTCATCCTGCTCTTCCCTGAGCCCTCTTTTGTCCTTTCTGACCTGTCTTCCCACTTAAAATACTTTCTTCCTGGCCTCATGGAGCATTGCCATGGTGACCACATGACATCATTGCACTGGGAACAGTTGCCTTGGGAACCATATGATGTCATTGCACTGGAGACAGTTGCCATGGTTACAGAGTTGGCTGAGGTAACTGGGAAAAAGGGTTTGTCATCTGACCAGTGCTAGGAAATGTTCCCATTAATGGCAATAAAGAAGAGACCTTTATTTATATTTGTGTTTTTGTGTTCCAGGAGGGCTGCCTGTGGCTCAAAGACCCCATTGGTTTTTCAGGGACAGTGTGCTGTGGCTGGGCTTTTTCCTCTGGGCTGTGGGATCTTGCTCACCTGTTTCTGCTGTTCATGTTGCTGTGAACATGAAGCCACAGTGAAATGGAGAAAAGCTGTGTTGTTCTGTGTAAGATGGGATTGCAGCTTCTACTGCTGTTTGATCTGTCCTCTTTGGTTCCTTTGGTTTCTGAGATAAATAGCCCAGCCCAGTATTTATCCCAGCAAATGTGCAGTAACAGGGAATGTCATAGCTGAGCTTGCTTCATCTGCACCAGGCTCGGTGTGGGTCTGTAATTTGTTTTCCACTTCTTTCCTGCCTTTCCCAATTTCTGTTTCATCATTGCTGACACGTACCTGTCTTGTTTTAACGATTCCAGGAGTTCCCAGAAATGTCCTCCGTGAAAGGTGAAGCAGAGGTTAAATAAAAGGTAGGAGGCAGTTGTTAAAGACAAGTAAGGTACACAAGAACAAGTTTAGTGAGTGTGTACAACAACATGTAAACCGTGTGATTCATGTGAGGATGTGGGAATGTAAACAGTGGTTAGCACTGTGTGTGATGGGCAGATCTGTAGCTCTGATAGATCTTCTGTGTTTATATAACATACATATAATTGCTTTATGGGTAAATAAATAAGCTTTTATGGAAGTGGCTTTTCCAGACTTCTGCAATTTGAGTGAATTACACGTCTAAGGCATATTAATGGAATTATGTGTATGACTGTCTCCACATGTCAGATAAAGGCTCTGGTCTCAGTACCCTGCAGATGCTCTGGAGTTCACAAGAAACTAACAAACTTCCCCCTGAGGTTCATGACATGAGCCCTTCTCTGCTCCCCCTGGGTCCAGGCATCCTCAAGCTGACCAAAATCCGGAATAAAACTTCTGCAGTTCCTGTGGGGCCGCAAACGAGGATGCAGCAGAGAAACTACACAGAGTGGTGGTGGCAGGCCAGGTAACTCAGGAGTTTTGGAGTGCCTGAACTACTGATTGAAATCCAAGGCTCCTGAAATACTGGGAGAAGGTTGGAACGGGAGTAGCGTCTCACTTTTGGCAGAACTAGGAGAAAAATCCATAAGAGAATGTAACTCCATTGGGCAGGGAACAGCATTTCCGCTTAGGTGTGGGGGTAAACAAAGGGACAAGGGTTGGGGGGTTTGATGTTTGAAGTCATAAAATCCTTTTATTAGAATTTTATTTTGGTTTCTCCTCCTCGTGCTTAACAAGTTCTATTTGATTGGCTATTTATTCAGTGTACTGCACAAAGCAGTCTCAGCCTCTGTGCCAGAGTAACTGTAAAAGAGCGTTGTCCTTCACGTCTGAAGTCATTTAATTGCCTTCTGATCAGATGGCAAGGAACAAAACAGCTCATGGAGGTGGAAAGCAGCAGCCAGTGAGTGTTGGGAGCTCCCAAGAGTCAGGTGAGACTTGTCAATGATTTGTTTCAGCCCTGTCTGTGAATTCTTGAATTCTAGTGTGATAACAGTGTTTAATTGATCAACATGCAGTGGAGGGCTTTGCAAATCAGGCTATTCTGGCCATGGTGACTTTGCATCACTGTAAAATGTGTGTCAGTAACCATGGCCTTTCCTGGGCTTTAATGGACTGGAACAGCCTTGGAGTTACTAGTCTGGGATACTGTTGAGTCCATAATTGAAGGGATATCTGATCCTACTATTAATGGCCACTTTTGCTACTTTAACTGAGCTTCAGAGTGACCCCTGAACTTGGATTTGTTTTATTTCAGCACTATACCTGGAACTTGCGGTTATTGCATTTAAGTAGATTTTAAACGTTTGCATTTGGATCACATTTTTGGTAAAATATGAGAAAGAAAGCAAGAAGCTGGGCTCTGTTTGCTTAACTGTCAGGGAGGTGTGGGAAAAGGCTGATAGAGCTGATGGGGTTTTGGTAAATTTTACTTGAAAATCCCATGTTCATGATCCGTATTTGAGGCAGCTTTCCCTGTCTCTGGTCTTTCAACAATATCAGGTTTCTCTAAATACTTAAATAATAATTATGTGCAATGCCAGGGCAATGCTGGAGATCTCACACTGGTACAGGATTGTAGACTTGTCGTCCAGCAGTGCCAGCCCCTTGGGGGTCTGTGCAGGGAGAAGTTCTGTGAGCAGCAGGGGAGGCAGTTCCTGTGCTGGGAGCTGGGGGAGCTCAGCTTTTGCTGACTGGTGCTTCCATCTGCTGGAGAACTGTGTTCACACAGTGTTCAGTGTACTGGGAAAGATGAAATCAATTCTGTTAATTAACCCCCAAAGATTTAGTGAGCATTAATTACTCTGACAGAAACAATTCCTCTGTGATATTGAGTAGCTAACACAAAATGCTTTCACGTGCTCTGTAGCTTCACATTTGAAAGATGTAACTCTGCCTACCTGGGATCTTACTAGGTTTTGTAGGAGAAGAATAGGAAGGAAAGAACCTCACCTAAACCATTAAATCTACAGAGAACAAATAGGATTTGTTCTGTGCTATTGTTATTTATGACAGTGTTGTTAAAAGTAATAATATCAGAGCACCTTTAGACTTGATACAGTGGCATTACAAATAAAACATGCTTATAACATTCATTTCAAATTTAAATATAAAGTAATTTATGAAGTATATACAAAAGTTATAAGCTTATGTGTGAGACTACATGTACTTAAAGAATAATTTTAGAGGAATTCATATAAACTATGTAGATTTTTTTGTATAGTATAATGCTATATGAAGACAACATAATGAGCCATATTTATTTGTTTAAATACATGAATTCAATAAAGAACACAAAGGACATAAAATCAGAACACCTTGCCCTGCCCATGTGCAATCTCTGCAGTCCCATGGCCTTTGGGATCATTATTTCACTGTGATAAGTGTCTTCCGTTGTGCCTGACATGGCCTTCAAAACCAACCCCCAGGGCACATCAGCTCCAGTTCCTGCAAATTCCCTGGGCTCAGCAGGGCAGGTGTTTGGGTGTTGGACTTCACTGGGCAGGATCCACCCCAAGTGCCCTTTGGTTTAAGGCCGGGAGCTGGAGTCCACACACCAACAGGGATGCATTTTAGGGGCTTAATAGTTTTAAAATGATGAGAGTGGTAGGAAATACAGACTTCAGATTTGCATTTGTTCTTCTACTGCCAAGGAAAATTAGTTCAGGGTGTCTTCCACTGATGACACTTTGTGTTTTGTTGGTAAATTGAACCCCTGTGTGGGTGGTTGTGTGCTTTTCTGAAAATAAACAGCTCAGTACTTCTAGGCAGCACATATTGTGCTCTGGGTATTGAGAATGTGGGAAAGGAATCTGGGAATGATAGAAAGACTACAGCCTGTGTCCAGTATCTGTAACTAGTGTGGACCAATAACTCATGTTTACCTGAGCAGCCATCAGCAGCTATCTTTGGGTGGGATTAATTGAGCTGGATGTGCAGTTTAAGAAGTCATCTAGAGCCCCGAGGGAAAACCTTGGGCAGTTATTGCTGTCCTTGTGTTGTCACTTCATTGGCAGGAGCAGCAAGATCTGAAGCTGCAATTTAATAAGGAGGATTTTCTTGAAGTTTAAAAACCCCAGGCTGTCGGTCCATCGTGTTATACAGGCAGAGACAGGCAGAAGTGGTGCTTTTCCTGGGGTGCCCCTGCAGGAGCACATTCCAATGCTGATGTGAGTGCTCTCATCCCCAGAAGGGTTTGGCCCTCAGTATCTTTATGGCTGCAACCCACACCTGCACGTTGTGCACCAGGGGCTTGAATTGCTTTTTCCTACCTTTGAACTGAGGTGAAGCTACTTACTGCCCTTGTTAATGGACCTGCTCTTGCTGCTTCAGAATGTTTTCTCAGAAAGTTATTAATAATGTAGTATTTAGCCAACTGGCAATTTTTAATTTTCATTGGGAATCTGCTTAAAGTGGCCTTAATTGCCTCTTGTGTGATGTAACTTTGGACAGGGCCAAATCCCAGGGAAATGATGTTTTCTTACATCCTTCACTTAGGATTGTAAAAACAGAGGTGCTAGGGTGTTGCGTTGATAGATGTTCAAACCATAAATTGGCATAACATTTCAGAACCCGTTTCCCAGCAGGTGGAGAGAGTGAATACAAAATCGTTGCACCACAGTTGTCTTGTGATCAGATTCACAAGAACTGATGGCAAATTTTTCATTGGATAAAGCAATAAGCTAAAAATGTTTTCCCCTGGAAAACATACTTGGACCACGTTAAGCACAGTAATGCTCCTTAAACTCAGGGATAATGCTGTTTATTTTAAAGGAAGAAAAGTGTCTGTGTGTGTGCAGGAGGAGGGGAGGGTGGGTATTGATTTGAGCAGTTGAATCATGGCAATCAATTTGCTTTGGAGTTCCTGGAGAATGGCACTGCAGCTGCTGGTTCGTGACTGCCTCACACCCTGTGTCGTTGGAGGAGCAGGGAGCTGTTCTGTTCTGAAGCAGAGAGCTGCTGTGCCTTGGGTGCTGTGTTAAACTGGGAGTAATGGTTTATTCCTAATGGTTGAATGATGCAGTGATGGCAACGCTCACTGGTGAGACTGGGGCTGATGTCCCAGTTTACAAGCTTTAGGGAAGTTGCCTCCTCCACTCTTTTGTGGTCATAGAATATCCTGAGCTGGAAGAGACCCACAAGGATCATCAAGTCCGACCACTGGCCCTGCACAGGACACCCCAAAAATCCCAGCATATGCCTTAGAGTGTTTTCCAAACATTCCTTGAGCTCTGGCAGGTTGGTGCAGGCTGGTGATGCTTTGTTGTACAGTGTTGGTTTTCAGTATCAGTCCATTACATCTCGTGAAGTGGCAAACAGGGACATTTCATTCTAACATTCTTGATGCTCAGTTTGGTGCAATAGGAATCAGGGAGTCCTAATTGCACTGACTGAGCCTGATGTGAGGAGAGGAAACAAAAGAGGGCTCTCTGCTTACACAGACTTGCCTGATGTCTGAGTTTTGCTGTCTTCTTTTCTTCCCTGTGCCACCTGTAGTGGTTCAGTGCACACCTTATCTCTTAATATCAGTTCTATTCAACCTGATTTGTAGACATGTCTCTCTTCCCAACTGCTCCATTGTATGGTTTGGTGCTACTTCCAGCTTCTTTCTTCCTCCCTGTCAATTAGATCTTGTTTCCACGTGTTTAATAATCCTTTCATTGTGTCTGTTGGTTCAGATGGAACAATGGAGCACTCCTTTTCTAGGCTTGGAATTGTTTCTGAAGTTTCCGGTTGCTTTAGATAAACCAACCAAACAGATGAAGGCTGATAACAACAGGAAGAGGTGAGTTTCTCTTTCTAGAACATAAATCAAAACCCTAAAGACAAAATGTGGAGGGAAAAGAAAGGATCTGTGCTATCTCCTCTGAGGAACATTTCAGGACTGTCAGTGAGCTGTGTTCAGCAGCACCCAGAGAACCTCTGCAGTTTTATAGCACAAAAAACAACTTCATTTTTATTTTCTCATGCCTCTCCATGTCGTTCCAGTGGATACCTTTAGAACTGAATTGGGGTTTCTCTGCTCGTGTTGTAGATTTTGGAGTCCTGGAAGTTCCATCTGCTTGCTTTCCGCAGAAGCTCTAGAGGCAGCATTGGTAGGATAAGCCTGACTCTCACATCACTATGCAGCAGCTCATTAGCACCCTTCTGTTCCTGTCCTGCCCCTGACTCATGGGGAGACTCGGAAGCCCAGGAGTCTGTCTAAGCTGGCTGTTAAGTCAGGCTTAACTTCACCTTAGATAATGGGGTCTGGTTATTGTGTGTGAGGCTGGCAGGGAAGGTGCAGAATGCAGAAGCTCCTTTAACTCTGCAGAGTTCTCTTGCCTAATATGTTTGGTCCTGATGCCAATGGATGTCAGCCTGCCTTAACTCTGAGCACTGCATGGATTACTGTCAGTACATGTTTTGAGGTGCTCATGGATCACGGGGTTGTGCTCTTTATTACTTGCATCAGTGACAGTGTAAGAAAATAAACAAGTTAATTACCTGGCACTTTGTGTTAGAGGTTCAGTGTTCCACCCGCTTTTGCCTGTTGCTGTTTTTACAGTAGGAGGAAGACTGGAGCCAACCAAGATTTATATGATGTTAATTATGTTTCTTGTTTCTATGGACATGATAAGCAAAAAAAAAAAGGCCTTTTCAGCATCATTTCCCATCTTCAGTCCCTGCTGAAGGCCAGTGTTGGCACAAGGTTCATTTACTGATTTTTTCATCTTCATAAGCACAGGTTTAATTTTCAGGGGAGGTGCACAGTTCTTCCCTTCTTCTTTCTTTCCAAATGCATGCCTTGTTCCACAGAGTATTCAAATATCCTTTTGATAAAAACCCTTCATTTTGTGTGGGTGAACAAACAGTGATTGTGTGGAAACCCAAACTTGGTGTGAACACCTTCGAGTGAGGTGAACTCTTTGTACAATGAGGCTTTTCTGGAATCTGTAACTCAATTAGAAGGCACTGGATTGTGTTTAACAAAGTGGAATTCTCTGCCGTTCACATCCATTCAAGATGAAAGTTTAGAAAGACACGGAGTCACTGCCCAATTAGTGAAGTGATTTGTTTATCAGTATTTTCCAAACAGTACAAACAGCGAGTGTTTCTGGTCAGTGTCTGTTCAAGAGGTAAAATCCACATCCTTTTGTGACCAACAGCCTTCATCTCCTGTCAGTAAAACCTTTTCAGACTTGTGCACAGAGCTGTGATATTTGTTGAGAACCAGAATGTTAGAGGCCCCTCAGAGTGGCACCATCATGATCTGTGCTGACTTCAGTCACAGGAGTCACCTGTGCTGTGCATATTCATCAGAAATCTGTTTTTTTTTTCATCAGTATAGTCTGTGTAGTTTAGGATTTCTTTTCTGTGGATGAGGGACACCCTCTTGTGATCTCGAGAAGGTTTCCCAAAGCATCTGAAGTTCTTAAAAAGACTGCAGCCTGTTTCCTGTAACAAGCTGTTCTGTAGAAAAACATGAAATAAAATAAGCAGCTTGTTTTTTCTCTGGGAATTCTTCAGGATAAGCCACAGTGCAGCCTTACTGGACAAATTTAATTTCTGGAATATCATCCTGCTTTTTTTCATTGTAGAATATTTAAGTGGATAACCAGGAAGTTAATGACATTTACTGATGTAAAATAAGTGAGGATGGTCTTTGTATGACTCAAGACTGAACCTTACAGATGCTGAAACCAGGACACTGCAGTTGGAGCAATTTTATAAAGACTCGGGAAGGCTCTCGCTCTTCTGCCAGTGTGGTCCTTGCTCTGTCCAATGGTAGATCTGCTCTCCTGAATTCATAATGTTTCAGAAACCTTATCAGCCAGGATCTCTGGCCTGGGCCTGTACACAGCTCATGTGCAAACCTTATTAAAAGCACATGATGTGTTTGTTGCCAAGGGAACATAAGCAATTAAGCCCTAGGAACATAATTCATAAAACCCAAATTTTAGCTATTAACATCTACTTTCTCCATTAGTGCCATGAACCCTACATGAAATAGCCTTGCAGTTTCCAGCTAATGGAAATGACATAACTGGGCAATGAGAATGGGAAACGAGGGATTGCAGTTCACCGAGCTCTAAGTGTGGCAGAGTACTGGGAGTGCAGGACTGGCTTTGTTTTTTCTCTTGTGTTGATCATCCACTGAGCACCTATTTATCCTGCTCCTGTTACTGTATATTATGAATCACGTTAGAGGCAAGCCTTGGCCAAGCTGAGAAAGATCAGGCCTACATTTTCCAACAGGTCTGTTTGGAGTATGAAAATAAAAATTAGGAGAAGGAAAAGGAGATGATGAAGTGTTTTCTGCTGGCTTCAGTTTTAATATCTTAGTAAATTTAAATTCCACTTCTCTGGATTTTCCATTGTGCACTGTGTTACAATTAGCTTACTCACAATGAATAGAACACAAAAAGTGGCTATAGATGGCATTTTTATGTTGGTTTTTTTTTTTAAGTCAATCTCAATTTGCTCTTAAAATCTAGAAGCTGTTTTCTTCCTCTTCATCCTTCTCTTTTTTTAGGAATTACACTGGATTTGTTACTTTTTTTCATACTAATAGTGCAAAGCTCCTGGAAACTTCTTGTGAAGAACCCACTGCAGCTACACGGACACTCTCTCCCAAAATTTCACTGTGCTTGAATGGGTCTCAGTTTTTGGGGGAGTCTGAACTCTTATTTGATACTCCTGTGCTGTCCAGGGCCACAGACAGTCGGGTCAGGCTGACCTGAGTTATTGTTGGTACCTTGCAGTCACCCGTGTTCAGCTTTGGGATCAAGGAGCCAAAGGGAAGTCAGGGTCGTTCCTGCCCTTTATTCTCATCCATTCCATTGATTTTGAACCATCCTCTCTATGTTAAAGAGGACAGTTAACATTGCTGTCTGAAAGAAGTGCTGAATTTACCGTGGTGGGGTGAGGCTAATGAAATCCTGGGACGTGTAGCCTCAGGCTCTGAGTCATCCATGACAGTTTAGTGCAATAAAGCAGTTACAGTCACTTGGTGAAGTCCATTGCCAGCTTTGCTCGGACTTTATTCGGGCACCCCTGCCCTGCAGCTCCTGAGAGGTCTGTGTAGGAACCAAACAAAGAGTGATTAGGAGCTCCCAGACTTTGCCCCCACAGCCCTAATGTGCTTTAAGCTCACATGCAGTTTCTGTTCTGATTAGCGTGGCACTGAAGTGCACTCTCCTTTCTCTGGGATTTTACGGGACTTTGCCTGATAACAACCTCAAGGATTTGGCAGTGAGTGATTAGTTAAAAATGAATATATGACACTATTGACTTTTTTAGGGGTGTAATCGTGAGAATGTGCATCAAAAAGCTTGATTTGTGAGCTGTGACAGCACACCTGAATGCAGAGATGGGCTTGTCAAACAGCCTCTGCACCAAGGTGGACTTTGAAGAAAAGGAAACCTGTCAGAGACCTCCAGATAACATAATTTAGTTTGAAATGGGCCTCTAGAGACCATGAAGGGCAGGACTGCCTTCAAAGTTAGGTCAGATTGCTTAGGGCCTTGTCCAATGAGATTTTGAAAACCTCCAAGAACGGAGATTTCTCTTTCTAGGCAACCTATTTCAGGGCTTAAGCACTGACACTGAGTTTTGTCCCTTGTATATCCACTCACACTTTCTCCTGCCACAATCTGTGCCATTGCTTCTTGCCCTTGCAAGGCTCTGTCCTCCGTGTTACTGCCCTGGAGGTATTTGATATGACAGTTGGTTTCTTCTCCCAAACTTTCTCTTTTCGAGGCTAGACACACCCAGTCCCTCAGCCTCTCCTCACGTGCCACATGGTGCTGCTGCAGCCCTGGGTGCCCTCAGCCCTCACAGAGACGCTGCCGTTGCAGAACTTGTGCTGTTAGTGTACAAAAGGATGTCCTCAAATTATCTGTGTCCTGATATCCGTGTGTTTTCCTCTGTAAAGTAAGAGATGAGGGCAATTGTATAAGATAGAAGTTTGTGGAGAAATTTATTCTTTGATGTAAGCTTTTTCCAGGTTCAGTGTCGGAAAACTGGGCTACCGTGAGGACACTTGTGTTTTTGCCTGGCTCCTGTCCCATTTTTGATCTCCGGTTCAAACACTACATGCCAGGCTGTAGCAAAAAGCAGCCTGAAGTGCCTAGGAGCTGGTCTCCAGGCCACTCTTTCCCTTTGGAAGCTGGCAGCAGGGCTTGCAGGCAGGCTGCCTTTGCTCAGGACACACCTTGCTGCTCCCCACAGAACACATCTAGGAGAGAGAAAGGGGCAGTGGAACAGATGGAAAGGGATGGGTGCTCCCTGCCTTCCCCTTAAGGGTGGGGTGCTACACACTGTCAGACCTTTTTCCGATGCTGACAAGTCATGCAAATCAAGCCTGAAGGGCTTTAACTTGTCAATCTAAACAGTGTCTTTGTCCAAAGTACAGGACTGTCCTGCAAACGCACTGAAACTACCAGTTTGTGGATTTGGAATGGTTTTTTGGATTCCAGGATTTTGGAATGGGAGAGACAACATTTCTATTATTGGTGGGGACCCCGATGCTTATTTGGCGGAGCAGGCACTGAGCAGTGAGAAGGGAAGCCTTGAAACCTGGGCCTGCCACCGCTCTGTTTTTGAGTGGTTTGGGACTTAAAACCTGCCACAACAATTTGGGAGGTGACACCAGCCATGTGGAAGTTTCTTGGCCCGTTGTTATGGATGCACAGGTATTAGTAGCAGGTTCCTTTGTGCAGCTGTAGGGAGTTGGCTTTACTGTTGTTACCTCTGACAATGCAGGTTGTTCCTTGCTGTACCCAGAATGTTGGACAAGTATGACCTGGTGGTGTTATTTAACAGTGATTTGCCCATCAGGATCACCTCAGTTCTGGCGTGGTCTGAGGCCCCGTGTTGGATTCACTGAAGCATCTGATCATGAGGAAAAGTCTCACATGGTAAAATGAGTCTCCTTTCTTTTATTGCCAGTTGTCTGGACTCTTTAAGGAATCATTAACAAGTAGTAAAATAATAGCCACCATAAATCAGTTTGGTGTCCTGTGATTGTACAAGAACGATTACTATTCTCTGCCCCTTGTGATCTCCTTGGAGAAAGTACAATTTAAATACTGTTTCAGTCAAGTGAGGTCATTTCTAATGAATGAACATGTAAAAGTAGCTTTTCGTGTGTTTCCTGCTTTGAAGACCCAGCTTTCTTATAGAAACTCCTATCACTGATACATAGGAAATCTCTTAGGATTTCTCAAAGTGGCAATATACTGTAAAAATGAATGTTTCAGGATGTGGAAAGAATTCCAACAAGGTACAAATCCACAGTTTTCCAGCAAACACACAACTGAAATTGTGTATGCCTAATTGGGGTAGTCATCAATTTTATTTTTTAAATAAATGTGTGGCTTGCTTGCTCTCCAGAGTAAGCAGATCAGATTTTATCTATGAGCACAAATGGAAGCTCAGACTCTTAACTGTCCCTCTGGGCTACACCTGGAGTGTTCTGGAATGTGAATCTCCCATCCTATCTGTGATCTTTGCATGATCTTCCCAAAACACTTACACTTCTTTTGCATGAGCTTAAAGGAGGTTCACCCACATTTGAGGAGTTAGAAGAGATTTTTGCTATTCCAGGACTAATCTCTGAGAGTAGATTGTAAGCTTGTATTGCAGTGTTATGTATTCCCTCTGTCTGGATAGATGGAAGCTGCATTCTTACCTGGGGCAACTTCACTGCTCACCCTGATCCACACTGCTCAGTCTTACAGCCCTCAACACAGTTTCCAATAAGGAATGTCCTGATGATATGAAACTTCTTAATTGATGCTGAAAAATGTTCCAAATTTTACACACCCTTCTTAAACACAGTGTACTGCCCTGTGCAACTGCAACTGAATCACAGCAGTCCCACACCTGCAGGATTGTGAAAGGCCAGGCAGTGCAGAGCTCAGCCTTCCCTCTGTGTGCAGGGACAGAGAACCTGTCATCAGTGTTTGTCGTCTTGCCCAGCTCCCGCCCCCTTCACATGCACAGTCTGTAGCATCTGCTAGGCTGCCCAGAGCTTTGTTCCTTGTTCCTGATAGATGAGCACACGTGGATTTTTCCATAGTGTTGTGTAAGGTGTGTGGGAAAAGCACAGGAATTATTCCTGCACGTGTAAGTACTTGTGTAAGATCTGCTGAACAAGCTGGATGTAGTTCTGACCATGCATCAATGACAGATCCTGCTGGGCCCTGAGCTTCCCAACAGGCTGTCAAAGCTCTCCCAGCCCACAGGAGCTTTTCCTTTTAGCAGTAGCGCTTGAAAAATCGGTGGAGTTTGATATATCCTGCTCCGAAAAGCGCTATCAGGCTCTTACTGATTTCCACCCCTAATTGCTAATAGTGTCCTTCTCTGCCTTTAAAGAAGAAAAGTAGAGATTTGAATCCCCATGGAATCACGATGGCAACTTTTATGAGGATTTTTTTTTTGGACAGAGTGGGGAGGGAGAGAAAAGCATTCCAGGGGTTTCTCTCCCCTCCTTTTAGTATTGGTATCATTATCCTGTGCGTGGTTGGGTCAGTGTTTCATTTAACACTGTTGAGCTGAATAATTTGCTATATGAATGCAAATGTGTGTTCTGGATTGCAGCTACACATTGTGCTGTGGATTGGATGAACGAAAAATATTCCTCTAATGACTGGTTTTGGTAGAAATGATAATTTTGTATCAAATCTTGGAGCAGGAGCCTGACACCACTGATGAGAAAGAAAGAGGGCTACAATGCTGATTTTTGTTTTAGTTGCTTTGTGCTAGTCCTGGGATGGCAGGAATGCACAAAAAAGCTCCAGGAGGTTTTCTTCCTGAAGAACATTTCTTCTGATGGAGAGGATCCATAACTGAGTACCACTCTCATCCTCTGTATTCCCTAGTTCTGTAGCGGTTTGGGGAACACCTGGTTTGGGGAATACTTGCTCTTCCAGTTAGTCAGGCTTCCTGGGGGTTTGGAGTTGACAGATAACAGGAGAGATGCAGCTTTTGAAGCCAGTGTATTCCTGACTGTTTTTCCTCTTGTGCATTCTTAGGCAGCAATCACCCTCTGTGCCCCTGTAAGAAGGATGGGCAGGTGGTGATAACTCCGGGAATGCTGATGGCTCCTTGTCTGCTCCTCTGCTTTAGGCACCGCTTCAAATGACAAGCACCCCCAGCACAGTCTGAAACGTGACCTCTGAAACATCAGCAGCCTGTGGACAGAGGGGATTCAGCAGGGCCAAAACTGGGAGAGCTGATTTGTTTTAACAAGAGCCATAGACATTTGCATAAGTTTCCTTCCTGTAAAGAGACTTATGTTTAATTGTCACTTAATCTGTGTTGTTTAGCTCTTACATCACGACGTGAGGAAACAGAGCTCACAGCACCTGTAAGGAACAGGCGGGGGTTTTTGATGTGCTGCTGTGCTCAAAGTGTAAGTGACCGGCTTGTGCCTCAGTCACAGCCCCAGAAACACCCACACCCTTCAAATGTCATCCCTCCTCTTGTCCCGGTGTTCTGACGCCCCTGGGGACACCTCCCGGAAACACAGCACCTGCACTGGTAAACAAGTGTCCCACAGGCTGAAGCAACACAGATCTAGTGGATAAAACTGTTCATCTCGGAGGCCTGTGAATTATAAATCCTTCTAGATATGTACAACTTCCTAGAAACTAACAAAATCTATCCAAAGACTGCACTACACTGATTTTGGGGGACATACCTCTGCACAAATGTATCTGTTAATTTACTGATATTGTTTGGTTTCAGAAAATATGTTCATGTTCATTATTTCCACTTCTCTCATTATTTTCCCAACTGTAAGCCGTGTATGATCTTTTTGGTTGTTGGTTGGGGTTTTGTGTCTGTTTGTTAGCTTTTCCTTGCCCCAGGTAGAGATTTGCAAGAAATTCTTTTCCTTTTATCTGACCAGAGATTCCTGTGTCTCACTATTCCCTTTTTCTGACCCAATTTATTGCTCCAATAGCAAAGAGTGTTCGTGCCAAATGTGTACACGATCTCTTTCAGCCCAGGTTCCTTAAAGAACGTTTCCCCTGGGTTCTCTCCAACAGTGTTTTCTGTTTTCTCTTATTTTCAAGAAGCTTCATATTGTGTTTTGTACAGTATTATTCAGGTTTTGTCCTCATTTAATTTTGCAGCCAAACACTGGACAAACAATAAGCTTAACTGAAGAGCCGCTGGGACCCTGTAGAGCAAATTGGACATTTTTATTAGGCTATTACATCAGTAGATTATGATCTTTTCCCTCCTCCACTTAGATTTCTTTAATGAAATTAACCTGTCAGATACAATAAGTAATAATAATATATTTGTTGCTGCTTATTGCTGTAGGGCAATGAAAACATACCCACAAGGGCTGAGGCTGTCCCTTGTTCCTGAGGGATTACACTGATTTTGAGGAAATAGAACATGAGCAACTGAGGTGTTCATAGGGTCACCTGAAAAACTGGAGACTTATTTCACATGAGTGGCAAAAATATTTAGGAGAGTTGTGATGATGTTTATGCAGCCCCTCTGGATAATTCCTTCCATTATTTAGCTGTAGCAGAATTGGCAGATCAGCATCCATCAGTATCCATCTGTAAAAGATGT
The DNA here is from genome assembly GCA_035584735.1 of Pseudotriccus pelzelni. NCBI lineage: Eukaryota > Metazoa > Chordata > Aves > Passeriformes > Tyrannidae > Pseudotriccus > Pseudotriccus pelzelni. The sequence goes on along the minus strand of JAWMRA010000036.1, from coordinate 2,758,964 downwards.
TTTTCTGGACACATTGTTTTAGGGGAAAGGTAGAAAACTCCCAAAAGGGATTAGCAAGCTCTAATATATACAAAGTGTGATGGATTAGATCATGAGGATAAGAAATAATGTGTGTTACTTAGCCTGTTATTTATGAGATAATAATCATAGTTCTGTTTTAATGAGAATGCTACTCAATGAAGAAGGTGCTTGTGGGGAACAATCTGCCCCACTGTCAGGTGGCTAAACCTGGGGACAGTCTGCACTGGTTCTGGGGAGTAATTTTTAATCTGCTATTCAACTTTTTTAGTGCCAGTGGAAATTCAAACCCATCTCTTGCCATTAGTCCTCCCCTATTAATCTCCTGAATGATAAGAATTAATCAAACACTAATATAACAAAAATAAATTATTTGCTGTCTTGGCCTATCCCATATGAAGAACACAGTCCTGAGACTATTGGTTTTATAACACTGGTAATGCTGAGATACTGCAGGGCTGAGTTTTTTTAGTGATCACACAGATAATTTAATCACTTGCTGAAGAAGTGAATGGATTTCCTTGCTTCACTTCTGTTGGTCTATCTGCATGTCAACCTTTTTTTAACGTCCTCTGATATTTCTCCTCTGTACAGATACTGATCAGAAAATTACTCCTGAAAGTGTTCATTTTTGTTATCTCTGTAGTCTCTTGATAAATACGTGGTTCTGTTCATGTTTCTTAATCTGATCCTCTTAGTGAATAAGAATAGAGTGACCTTGCTTTCTGTCTGATAACATTTTGGGAAGGCACCTGTTTTCCTACTGATTTTTTTTCTTCTGCCTACATCATACCTACTGGACTTTGGATCTTTTTTTCCTTTCACTAGTTCCTCTTCAGTTGACTCCTTGTTTTAGTTTTCCACATTTTGGTCCTCCTCCTGTGACTAATTCTTCTAATTAGACCCAAGTTTTGCTCACTTAATCAAGATTGCAGAAAGAGAAAAAGGACTTGTGGCATCAAACACAAGGTGTTAACAATCCTCTTGTCTCCTAACTGCCACCATTCTTAGAACCATTTGAGGAAAACTGTGCTGAGAGCCTTAAATTTATATTTTGTCCACTTGCAAATATGAGCTCTTTTCCAAGTTCATATTACATGGCTAAGTAACCATAAAAGGAGGGCAGAGAATTTACTATGACCTTCTGCAAGAAAAATAACTGCAGATTGCTGTCTGGTTTTGGCCTTTATTAATTGTGCAAAAGATAGTGTATAAATTAGCATTTCTGAAGAGCACCCTAAAAAGGACTCTGGTTGCTTTATCAAGAAGTTTGAAGGGATGCCAGAGAAAAGATTAGAGGAGTTCCTCAGTGGGAGGCACTTTGCATGCTGATGCATCTTTCTCTTTGTTTGTAGTTTGTTTGTTTTACTCTTTGCCCTCTCAGGAGGAAAACTACAGACAATTTTGTCAGACACCAGCCTAAGTGGCAGTAATTCTGTAATTATCTGTGCTACAGTTACATTTTCAAATGAAAACAGAGCAATTGCAGCTTCTGCCTAGTCCTGTACCTGCCCTGTGCCCCATCAGACAGTGGGGCCTCTGTCAACCCTGCAGTTACACAGGGGGAGTGCAGAGCCAGGCCATTATTCTCTTTGGTCTCCATCCCAGTCTGGGGGGGGATTTTGAACCAGTTACTCACTGGTCCGTGGCTATTTGTGCCAGTCCATTCCCTGTTTTGTCTATTCAGGTATGAACAGACATGTTCATGATAAGCTGAATGTCATCAGGCTCAGTCCAGAGGGGAGCAATCATTGTAGGCATGGATTGGAGTCACTGTGTTAAGTTACTTAAATTAATTGGTTTTCTCACTTCCATTAAAATCTCCTTTGGCTCACAGGGAAGAGGAGAGACATTTCCTCAATATATCAAATTATCTGTCGATTTTTCTAGTGTTGGAACCCCAAACCTGCTTGAACAGACCCTTCAGGCTGCTGAGAGCCCCAAGCGCATTTTTGGCTGTGTGTGAGGAGGGGTGTCCTTGTGTCCATGCCACGTCCACTCATCACATCAGGAGCTTATCTTTGAAAGCTTTAACACAAAGGAAGGTTCAGCCTTTTTCGAATCTGAAGAGTTGCCTGACCTTTCAGAGACCTTTTCTGTACACTGAATTCATGAAGTGAATCACTGGGTGCACCAACAGCCTCCCAGTACAAAGCTTCCAGGTTTCTCTCTGGGCTGCAGATAGGAGGATGTGGAGATGAGATATTCAGAGCCTTGACAAAGCTGCCTCTTCTTCTGACAATCCTAGATGATGCTTGGTTTGTGTTTGTGGCCTACAGAAATAAAGCACAATTAAGTTTGTGTCCACTGTACGGAAAGATAGGAATTGTGTGATTATTATCTTTCAGACACTGATTCCTCATTACTGTTCCAAACCTTGGAATCTCGTTGGTGTGGTCCCAGCAGGAGCTGTGGACAGGAGGTTCAGCCTCTGAGCTCTCTTTTGCTGAGAACACAGTTCCTGACTAATGTTTTCTTTGCTTTGCCTCTGTAGACTGACACAGAAATGGTATCCATGAAAACCAAACTTTTTGGGAGTTGCAAGGACCCCTGCGTCAACCTCTGTAAAGAAGTGCCATCTACAGCCTATCTTAGGCAAACTCTTTCCTGATAATTAAGGTTAGTAAATAAGTCTTTTATTTTCCACTGAAATACACAGCAGGGAAGGTCGCAGCTAATGGGAATTTTGGATGCTCAGCAGCTTCCAGGGTTAATTTTTTCTCTGTTGGGATTTAAAGCTAACATTTCACAGTCCTGCAGGACAAACTGAAGACTGTGTTTTGGGGGAGATGCCTAAACTATAAGAGGATAGCAGTGTTTTATAAGAGTATAGGTGCTCAAACAATAGAGGGATTTTAATTTTACTCTTATAAGTAATCACTGTATTCTAGCTTCTTTACTGTCTTTATTAGCCATAATTACCAAAGGGTAGTTTACCCAGGAAAAAATCGTTGCCAACAAACAGAGCCAGACCTCGATTTCAACTCCTGAGGAAACAACACCTGCAAGATCAGCCAGACCTGCTGTGCTTCCCATGTCCTGGACTGCTTGTTCTGCTCAGTGTAACTTCAGGGTCATGTTTTACTCCCAAAAGGCAGCCTAGGCAGCTGTAAATGAATAATGATTCCCTAGGATCGAGCAGAGAATAGGACTCTCAGGTATCCTCAGAGCCCAGAAATGTGCCTGGCACCTGTGTCTGTTGTTTCAAATATCCTGGATTTCTCTGGCCTCTTCTAGCTCAGAGGATCACAGGCATCCTTTGGGGAAGCTGTCTTCCTCAGAGGCGTGAGGATCTGTCTGTAATCAGTGTGCTCCACGTCTTTGTGACTGGGTGTTTTGCTTAGCTTAATTCTGAATCAGAGGAGCAAATAAAGGGAGAGCAGACCTAACCCTGATGAACTTTGAACTTATTCAAATGTGAAGCTCAGTAGCTGCAATAGAGAACTACCAACACCGTGGTCTAAAAAGCATTCAATTCAGCCCAGTAAGCTGCTGGGCCCAAGTCTGGTGTTCACAAGCATCTTTGCCTGTATCCATGGGAGCAGTGTGAGCAGATTCAAGTTGTCTCCTTCCCAGAAACACAGGGCTGTTGCTCCACTGAGTAATGCTGCTGAGTTGAGAGGTGACACAGAGGCTGTCCCAGATCCTGGACCCCTGGGTTTTCCCCGGGTGTCAGGTCACTCCTCACAGATAATTGCTTTACCATCATCATCTAAAAGAACTACATCTTCCACGACTAGATTTACAGGTACAACCACTTAAAAAAAAAAAAAAAAGGTCCTCACCCACAGTGAGGTAAATATGCAGGTTTATTGCAGCCAAGCCACTCCTTTCCATGTCATTCCTTCTCAGACATCTGCTCGCGGATGTTAAAACCACGAGCACCTTTGGCAGGAGCGCCAAAGTCTGAAACCTGCAGCACCTGTGACAGGAACACTATTTGGGAAGGAGTTGTTGTCCAGGGAAGAGCAGCAGCTTCAATTTGTGTCCCATGGGAGACAAGTGAATCTGAAGTTATATATTATATAAGACGTAGGGGATGACAGCAGTTTATCATTAACCTGAACTCTGCAAGAAGCACATAAGGAGAGAAAGAAGAAGAAAGCCAGAGGAGCAGCCAGGATGGAATCCACCATAAGGATCAACAATGCTGCGGATATCTCTGTTATTGTCATCTATTTTTTGTTAGTTCTGGCAGTGGGACTATGGGTACGTTGGGATTTTATTTTATTTGGGTTTGCTTAATGAGCACAATGTTGGGAAAATGGCTCGGTAAATGAAAATGTGTAATTGCATAGAGATTTTGGTGCTTAATTGAGTTAGTTAGCAAGTGCATGGTGGGCAAAATGTGGGTATTTATTTACTGCAGAGGAGCTGGTAACCCAGGGAGGTGTCCCTTTAGGTGGATGAATGAGACCAGGGGGAAAGGTGAAGTAACGAGGTTTGTGAGGGATGGGGCTGAGAAATGTGATCAATAAAGACGTGGCCAGCCAGGGTGCCTGGGAGAAACAGGCTGGAGGGGAGAGATGGGGTTTGGCAACATGGAGCTCTGGGACTGCAGGGAGAACTGGTGCTGTGAGGGGATGCCAGAGGAAATGGGGAGGAGGGGGAGTTGCAGGGAGAGGAAAGGGCAGTGAGGTGGTGTGACTGACTCTGTGACAGGAACTCTGTGACTGTCACAGACAGGGCAGAGGAAGGGATGGGTCTGGGTTGGAGGTACCGTTTGAGGGCAGCATTGCTGTGGCTGTTTCTTGCCATCAGATCCTTGACTCCAGGGTGCAGTGCCATTGGAAGTGTGAGGCAGGAAGAGTTTCAGGGGTGGGAAGTGCTGGCAGTGCCTGTCTGCTCGTGTTCCGAGCTCTGTGGTGCCTCCTGCCCTCGTCCGGCAGTGCTGGGTGTGTGAGGGGAGCTTGGAGCCTGACCCCAAAGGAGCCCAGTGCTCATGCAGGGCAGAAAGGCAGGGCCCATCCCAGGGGTGTGACCCCGGAGCTGCAGGGTTTGAAGAGAATGGGCCAATACTCTGAGCTACAAAGGCATGAAGGGTGGAATGTCACTGAATTCCGGTTTCCTTGGGGCAAACGCTCCTGGTCGCCTGAACACCTGACCATTAACAGGTGGAGAGGAGGCATTGCCCCTCAGGAATCGTCTGCTTTCCAGAGCATCCCAAGGACATTTCACAGTGCAGAGAAGTCAGCTGCAGAACAAACCTCCCTTTCTAATAGCCTGGCAGTGTTTTGAAGAGCACCAAAAATTTAGGATCTACACAAAGTGGACACAACCTGTTCTTTGCCTTTCCACCATGGCAGTAAAGACCTAAATAGCAAAAAATCTGAATCCCTGGTCTGGCAGGAGGGAGCTGGGTCTTTGCTATGGAGTCTGGCTGTTGCTGTTGTTGAACTTTATATTAAAGGTCTGTGATAATAAAGGGCTGATCTGTGGCTTCTCAGGCCAATGTGTGCTGAGTTAATCCCTGGAACTGTTTCTTTCCAGCCACAATGTCCTCTTTATTGGGCAAATGCTTATTCAGTTGCTGTGTGTAATTAAATGTAAATCTATCATATTTACTTCCTTTCTTTGGCATCAGAAGAAAAGGTCTGGCTAATTTTCCCAAGTCTTTTCTCTTATTTACCTGATCAAAGTCCATCAGAGGAGACAATGGGAATCCAGTAAATAATGGCTCAGGGTCATTGACAAAAATTGGAGGAAGCTTCCCTGTAAGGCCCATCCCTTGACAAATACAAAATGAGTTTCTGAAAAGGAAATTTTAGCTGGCTTCTTTTTTGGGGACTTCAGAGAGAAGCAGGTGCAGTGCTGGTATCACAACAAGAAAACAGGTATCTGTAGGGGCTGGATAATATTGAGTTAAAAAAGCTGCCCAGTTTCTGTTAATACACTTGCACCTTTTTTGATGCCTGAATTCAAAGATGTTTCACCCCAATTAAAGGTTCACGTGACTGATCATTTTCCTTGGTTAAATTAAATTTCATTTTAATGTTTCACTCTGTAATGAAAGGTGAAGCAATGAAGCTTGAATGGTTAATGTAGACCTAGATAAAAGAATCATTGTTCATTATTTTCTTCATCATAAGGTTGTTCTTTTTATCCAGTCTTTCCCTTTGCTCTCCCTGTGTATTTTATCCCTTCATTTGAGGTGTGTGTTCTTAGTCTGTGTATGGTGCCTATTACAGGTAAAATATGATTAAAACTCTCTTCCTTCCTTGTTTTCCAGGCTATGTACTCAACCAACCGAGGGACAGTAGGAGGGTTTTTCCTGGCTGGACGGAGCATGGTTTGGTGGCCGGTGAGTGCTGTAAATTGGGCTGTAACATTCTATGAGTCTTACCCATAAGGACTCTCTAGTCCTTAGGGAAAAGGGAAAAGTGTTGGGGAAAGTTGCTCTGAGCTTGTCTTGATTATGTGACCAATTTGTTTGAACACTGATACATTGGTAATGTCAGTGCAGACAAATCTAGTTCTTTGCCTTTCAGCCCACTTTAAAACTTTTTAATACTGTGACTCTATTACTTTCACTGCACTCAAAGAAACTGGCTCATTTTGAGGTTATCGCAGAGAGGAATTAATTTACTGAAATTCTCTTTTTTTTGCTCTATTGTTTCCACTTTTGGTAACAAGTTCTGTTCTATGCAAGGAGAAAATCCTGGCAATGTTCTGATACGTTATTGGTAAAATATAGTTTAAATTTATTTAAAGATTATCTGTGACTTACATTGTTTGTCTTCTGTGGCTCTGTATTATCTTCCAAGATAGAGCAGAGGAGTCACAGACACAACATGTTTCTAGCCGTCCATCAGGCCTCTGGCAGAAATTATATTAGGAACAATTATCTTTTTCTTCCAGACCATACAGTCTTTTTAATGTGACTCATTAGAAAAGCAGAAAACTTAGACAAATGTGCATTTTCTGTATTACTTGTGTCCTACATGCTTCCATTTGCTTGAATGGAACATTCCTGATCTTACATTCAGTCTCCATTCAGGCACCATAAATGTTTTTTCACTTCATTAAGACTAGTGGGTTAAGACTCCTCTCACATGGACTCATTTACAGGACCAGGACAGTGAGAGTTTAAATGTTTGTTGTCTAGAAATTTAGGATTTAGGAGTTGTCTTAAAGTAGGCTGCAGAAATACCTGCACACCTTCCAGTCTTGTGCTTCAGAGAGCTGCTCTCTTTAGGGACATGAAAGGATTAAAGCTCAATGACAGTAAAAGGTTTCCTCATTTGGTGTAGTAGATCTAAGAAAATTCAGGTCCTATTGGAAGATTGAAGATAGAGAAAGTTTCCAAGTTATTTTAAGATAAAGCCCATAATTCTAGAAGTAGAGAAAAAAACCCCAGATTACTTTGCTTAGCTGTCACTTCAATCAGTGGGCTGGTTTGAACCTTGTGCAATCCTGTCTGCCTGTCAGGGGGAATATGAATATCCTTTTGTGCAGATGTAAATGAGGGTGGAAGCAGCAAGGCAGGAAAGACTCACCATAGAAGACTTGTGTCTTGCTGCAGTGGCACTGAGAACTCCTAAGGATTCCCCTGAGACCTGGGGAGATTATCTGACAGGAGTCCTCTGCCAACACAAACCCAAGAGATCCAGCAAGCTCCCTCCCTCCAGAGGGAAGCTAACAGGGATCACCCCTTCCCAAACTCTGAGCTCAGCATGGACAAGGTGTTGGTCTCCAGTGGAGTCCTAGATCTCCCCTTCGATCCTTCCCTTTGGAATGCCAGGAGGGTGTTCCATTAAAATAAACCCTTCTTGCTTTTCTTCCTGGTATCACTCAAAATAAACAAACAGCAAGCACTCCAAAACCTCAAACTAAATACTATGTCAGCAGCACCACCGTGGAAAGTTTGCCTTGGATCAAAAGAGACTCCAAACTAGCAATTCCCTCAGCTTAGCAGGCAGGTGGGGTGTCCAGCACCCAGCGCAAACTGGGCTGAAAGGACGAGGAAAGCGAGGAAAGTATAGAAAGATCAGTCAGAGATGTGATCTCAGTTCTGCCACAGCCAGAGCTGTGTGTGGTGTTTTACTTTTGTGCCTTGGCTTCTCATTTGTGCCACGTCAGGGCTGACCTGGAGTGGTTCCTGATAGCCCCAGCACATTCCCACAGTCAGGGTGGGGGGAGTTGTTTTGCAAGGGGACTCTTGTTTGTGGGATTTCTCCCCTGCCACTTCAGGATGATGACCCTTGGCATGTCATTGCTTTCTTCAACAGAGAAAAATGAAGAAAATCCTTCCAGAAACTTGTTATAAACTTAATTCCTTCACACTAATTGTATTTTTCAGTGCTTTTGCTCCGTTCTGTGCTCTGCAGGGCACCCACAAGTGAGTTTTCTGACCCCACAGGGGAAGAGGCTGATCAGCAGTGTATTAGGATCTCTTACTGACAAGGTGGAAAGGGACTCTATTCTGTTCACTGAAATGATACAATAGCTGTGGTTTAGTAGAAGGAAACCCTGGTAATCAAGAGCTGGAGGTTATTCCCACTTTTAGTATGGATTTTACATGCTTGTCAATCCTGGCAAATTGTTATGTGATTCAATTTCTCAAGGTATAAAGTGGGAGCAAGACACTAATCCCGGGCCCAACCTGTCCCACTTTGGCTCTGATTGTTCTGCTCCAGCGTCCATGAGGGTTGTTCAGTATTTTGCAGAGCCAGAACCCACAGATAATTTCTGGCTGTTCTGCTGAGGTGATAGCTCACTTCTGTGGCAGTTCACTGAAATCACTGTCCTTGTGCCATGGATGAGCCAGCTCAGTAGTTCCAGTAGTTAATTAGGGATAAAGTTGTACAATTACATTCTCACAGATTACCAGAAATTGAAATCTGTTGTTGGTTAATCATAATGGCATGAAATGCTGTGCCCTTTCCACAGTCTTTTTACAGAAACGGAGAGAAAAATCTTCAAGAAACCTGTTTGGTCTCTTGGGCTTTGAGGAAAATATCTTCAGGAAAGTCTCATATGGTTCTTTAAATCCTCTTAACCAGCTCTGCTTTTCCCAAAAAGACACAGGGAAGCTCAAGGCAAGTGACAGCTTTGTAGCAGGGGGCCTTGCCAACCCACCTGGAGCTCCCTTTGCCAGGTGACGGAGTTGGGGTCAGCCAAATACTTGCTGCCATTGTAGGAAGTGAAGTATCCGTTCCTGGAGAACAGTCAGCTTTGGTAGGAGCCACTCTCACAGGATTAACAGCCTGTCATGCACAACTGAAAACCCCAACATCCTCTTTGGAAGCTTTCCTGCTTTGAGATTTTTTTTCCTCAGAGTCTGTAGTTTTGCAGACAGAGCTGTCTGCACGAAATTATGGGTTACCTTGCATAGCTCAGTTCCTGAGGCACCAGTGGAAATAGGACAAAGAGTATCTGCTGGGCATGAAAGCCAGCTGTGGGTAGGAAGATTTCCTGGAGGGTAGGTAGAAAGGATGCAGGTCAAGGACATACCACACTTCAAACAGAAATGTAACTCAGCTCCTTTGTTGTCACGTACCTGTTGATCTCTGTGAGATAGATAAGAATTAGGGAAAAAAAACCAATAGATTTTTGCTTCTGTTCTGCATGGCTTATCTCCCTGGCCATCAGAACTGACCATGGGTATGATTTCTCTGATCTCTGGAGCCACTTGAGTTTTACATATTCTCAGAATTTTCCCCACTTGCTGAATCTGACACTCCTACAAGGGACCAGCAGTGACAACTTCCTTGTGAACGAGATGTATATTTTCTTTTCCTGGGTAAAGTAGAATGAGAAATTAACTTATTTTGTCAAGTTCCATGAAAAAAAAAAAAAAAAGTGTGTAATCAGCAGTTTTCAGGGTAAAAAGAATAATACACAAAGCAAAGCTTTGGAAAAGTTCAGTGAAACAGATTTCTACAGAATCCATCAGAATTTTCCAGCTGGCTGGGAGGTGTTGTTCCTGTCTCAGAGGATGAAGGTGGGAAGGCATCAGATCAGCCTAGTTGTGCCTGTGCTGTTCCAAGAGCCACTGGGCATGTTGGAACACAGAGATCCTTTAGATGTGCACTGTGTGTCCACCCCCTGCCTCAGTGAGCTGGGAAGTCTCTGAATGGGGTTAGCCGGGCAAGAATGCCATGCACAGAATTTACAGATTAATTGGGAAAGCAGAATAAGCCCCTACACTTCCCTCTTTGGGTCTCGGAGCCTCAGAAGTGTGGCAGTAACATTTCATTGTACTGCAACGGCCTGAAGGCCACAGGGAGCTTGGGATCAGTGGGAAAAGGGCTGGATACTGAGCTAACACCTTCCACCAGGAGAGCAGACACTGGGGCAGAGGAGATGTACTGGCAGGTCCCAGGAGGGAGAGAATCCACAGGGTGGGAATTGTGCCCACTGTCACTGCAGCCATCCCTGGCTTGCACAGGGTTTGGAACAGCGAGTGCTGGGATGTCGGTGCATCCTCCAGTTAATGAGAAGGGCAAGGTGAAACAGTTAATGAATAACATGAAAAAACACAGTGATCATCATCTGCTTCAGGGTGCTGCTACTTCTCCTGAACAGAGTGCTCTTGTTAAAACCTGACCTCTTAATATATTTTAAAAGAGTTAATGTTCCACATTTGCCTCAGGTTAGTGCAGTTTTTTGTCCTCTCTCCCTCTTAGCAGCTTTTGTTTCTTTCAATCAACTTTCTTCTTTACTCTTCCTCCTAGATCTGTGTTTAAAATCAATTCACTAACACATTCACTGAGAACAGATAACACTGCCAGGAGGTTGTTTCTGACTGCCATTCCCAGTTCCAGCCCAGGATTCTTTAGGTGTGCAGCAGCATCTGTCAGTGGCAAACCAAGAATTCCAGCACAAAGCCTTTCCAGCACAGAAATACCACAGCAGTAAGTTTTTCAGCAAGACAGCTCGGGCCCAGAGCCCATCTGCCTTCTTCCCTCAATCCTTAAAATATGGCAGATGGGAAATTTCTCTGTCCCCTCTGGTATCAGCAGCTGACGGGGTGTGAGGGTGTTTGGCCAACACTCCTCTTGCTGTGACCACGCTGCAGCTTTACGGGCTGTCTGCATTTTCCCAGCTATGAAGGCATATTCCTCTTTTCCATGGACACCTGACTAAACCCACTTTTTAATTGCACCCATTATTAGGATGTGTTGATCTCACAGTTCTGCTGCACTAGATTTTCCCTAATTCAGAGAGGAAAATATGGATAGTGAAGGTGGATCTGCATTCCCATTGTTTTGTCCTTACACTGGCCCTAAATATGTTGGTAATTTTGCATTGCTTCTGTTTGGGTTTGTATTTTTCTTTCAATACAGTTGCACTTTGGGCAAAGTTGGGAACACAGCACCATCAGTGTGTCCTACAGTGTGTCATGGGCTTTCAGGCGCTCAGCCAGAGCTCATGACTGTCAGTTCTTAAAGTTCTTCATTAGCTGCCTTTGTTCCTTGGGTCTGCCTGCATTTTAAGCTTTCGAAACAAGAGAGGGAACACATTAAATAAATTCAGAGATTAATGTGGTTAATATTTTCTGGTGATTGCATTTCTAGTAACCTAGATTTAAGTTTAATTATTCATCTCCAAGGAAAGCACTGGACAACAGTGCTAATGCTTGGTATAAATGGTATTTGTTTTTTCACCATCATTGCTGGGAAAACACTGTTGCTGTCACAAAGAGGTTAGAAGAGACAGAGGTCTCTTGTTTGCCAATGTTTGTTGCAAGACTTATCATTCCTGTAGAAATACGTCGTATGACAAACTGGTTACAGTCCCGTAGGGCACAACTGACTTCTGAAATGTGTATAAACCCCCCAAATCCAGAACCAAGTGAACTTAGAGACATAACTTTCCTGTCACAGCAAAAGAGCAGCTTTCCTGCAAAAAGACTAGAGGAAACCAGGAGATCAAACTGAGGAGAGGAGAAGAAAGTGGAAAAGAAAGAGTGGAATCCTCTGAACTGTAATTGTGTGTTGCATATAACAAATGGGGGAGGATAATCTATTTGTTATTAGAGATCAGGACTGGGAGTTGAAGAGCGTGGTTTCTAATTCTGGCCATGGCACAGCTCTATAGAATAAATCTGCTCTTCAGAGGTGGGTTGCTATGATGAAATCTTTTATCCTCCTGAAACTCAGGTCATCCTTCCTGTGCTCTCAGAAACATGGATGTAATATTTGCTGCTGCTCAAAGCACCCACTGCAGACCTGGGGAGTTGTAACTGTTCCTTTCGTATATATTTTAGGACCCTAAAAATCTCCCAGTGAGGTGGAGACAAGGAATACTTCTCCCTTTTGTAAAATTACTCCATTTTAAGTACCTGTATTTGGGAGTTACACAGGGAGAATGTGCTGGATGCAGGTCCTGTGTTCATATATCTAAAAAAACCCCTCATTTTTAAGCACCTTGGAATCTTGCAACATGGGAGATCTGCATAGGGCAGGAGGGAACAGGTTCTTCTTTCCCCAGAGGCTGATTGGCACTGACCAGGCTCCCCAGGGCAGTGGGCACGGCCCCAAGGCTGCCAGAGCTCCAGGAGCGTTTGGACAACGCTTTGAGGGACAGGGTGGGATTGTTGGGGTGTCTGTGCAGGGCCAGGGGTTGGACTGGATGATCCTGATGGGTCCCTCCCCACTTGGGATATTCCATGATTCAAATGAGAGCATTAGAAGGTGGTCACAGAGGTTCTCTTGCCTACTTTGTGTGAAGATTTCTTTTCTTTTTAACCCTTTTCTTTTTTTTTTTTGGTGGCTTTCAGAGGACATAAGGCAAAAATAAAAAGGAATACCAAAATGTTCCCTGGCATCTTTTCATCTGGGAGCTGCTCCCATGTCCTCTGCCCACCATGCCCAACCCAACCTCTTTTCATGCTTGAGTTCTCATCCTGCATCCTTCAGCACTTGACCCTGTAAATCATCGCTGGCTGTTTCTGCTTCCTTTAATGTTTTCATTTTGAGGAAATGAAGCTCATTCCTTTTCATCTTTTCTATTGTTTGAGCTACTTAATTAAGAATTAGATCTCTGTGAATGGCCTGTCTGTAATCCAACAGGAACCTCTCTTTTTTTTAATCTCTCCCTGTTCATCAATTCTGTTGTTCTGTTTGTTTGATCAGTGAAATATTTGGGGGTCTTAGAGATCCAGCACTTCTTAAATATAACTCCTTGATTTGCAGTTGTTTGTAAATTCCAGAGGCACTTTCCCAGCAGGTATTTCTGCCATGCAGTTTTCAGAATTTACTTCAGTAATCAAATATCTTTTGGCTAAAAGTGAACCAGTGCAGCTCTCCCTGGTGGCATGTTTAGGTCCACAGACTGTGCAATGTGAAACCAGTTTGATGCACTTGTCTTTTCCTCCTTGAACAAGATAGATCACCGTCCTTTTCCTTGATTGACTGGGTATCATCCAAATGCCAGTTAGACAAGTTTTGCAAATATTGGTGTGATATCCTTTTTGATTCAACTGGAAGATGTTTCAGGCAACGCCCCATTATTTCTCACTGTTGTAGATGTGTGTGGTGGCTGGAGTCCCAGGTTTCAGGGGGACAATAAGTGGAAAGTTGTCAGGGAAGCTGGTTGTCAGTCATTCTCATCAGCACCTTCTGACCACGGACAGGCAAGAGTTCAATGAGTCAAATGGAGATTTTATTTTTTTTTTAAAGTTACCGTAACAGGACCTGAGAGCCAATTATTGTTCTTTCTGTTTGCAGATTGGGGCTTCTCTGTTTGCCAGCAACATTGGCAGTGGGCACTTTGTGGGAATAGCAGGAACAGCAGCAGCTGGAGGGATTGCCATCGGAGGATACGAGTGGAATGTAAGTGCCATTTATGTCAATGGATGTATTTGGGACGTGAGGATTATCTGCAGAGCTTAATCAAAATAACATTGACCAATAATTTAAGACTGGCAGAGTTTGTGCTTGGCGACACTTGTTTTCTGCACAGACCTGTAAGGGCCAATATAATCTACTGTATAGCCTGTCCTCCTTGGACCTTGTCCATGCCATTGGAAAAATGTGACGCTTTTCTGTTGAGTGAGGCTTTTCAGAGAGCATTTGAACCAAATAAATCAGTGGGTTCTCTTCTCTGTGCACATCTTATGATTTCTTTTAAAATATTTTGATTCTATGATTTAAGTCCATGGTTCTATTTATGAAGAACCCTTTCAGACTGCAGGATATTGGGAAGAGTTTATCAAGTTTGTAATCCATTATAATTTTTACAGCTTTTTGCTCTGTAGGAGTTGTTGAAGGGGCTTTGATTTCTTCACAGGCTATTAAGAAATTTTGGGCATCCCTCACAAGCACCTGATTTCCAAAAACCTTTTCCTCTTTGCTCTCTCCTTCCTCTAACGACAGGTGTGTTTTTCTCAGGGTTGCACTACAGGGTGGGGGTGTCCAAGGTGACTTGAAATGAGCTGCCTGGAGAACCAGGAGCAGTGTTAACTGCAGGGGCACAGGGATTCACAGCAGCTACTTCAGCCCATTTCCTTGTACTCTCAGGCTCTGTGGGTGTGGGTAATAATGTCCTTGTTCTGCCTAATTCACCTTTGCGGAAGGGATTAGGCTGTGACACAAAGGATTTAATGAGCCTACACAGGTCGATACTTCCCTTGCATTAATTCTTAGCAGTGAAAGAATCACACCAGCCTGAGGGGCTTGGCTTGTGTTCCTTAGCAAGGAGATGGTTGTTGCAAATACTCAGGTACTGCTAGGATATAGATGTTTAAGGAGAAGGACAAAGCCTAAAATGAACTGTGTGAGAAGTGCACAGTTAATCTGTCAGCTTCCTCTTTTTGATTATATTAGGCTTGTAACAGACCTGTTTCCCCTTCTTTTTCTACCAAAACAAAGCAGAACACAAATCTCTAGGGCCCATATCCTTTTTCAGGCATCTCTCCCTGTAACACTTAATCTCCTGGGAGATGCCTCGTGTGCTCATACCAATACAGAGTGTACAACAATTGTTGTTTAGGGAGCAGCAACAGTACATGTGTGTGTTTGAGAGACACTGCCTGTTCCTGACTTGTGACACAGTGGGAGTGCTGGGCAGGTTAACAGATTAGGGGGAAGTATTGCCCTTGACTGTATAACCTGATTCTCCTCTTGAAGTACTAAGTTTAACTGTTATCATCCTTGTGTTCCACTGAAATGATTCCTAATTTGTATCAGTATGACAGCAGAAGCCAGCCCGGTATTTCTTGTCCATCTGATGGTTCCTATCTAGGGGCAGAACTTAAAAGGTACAGTTAAAAGGCCCTCTAAGCCCTGTGGGCAGAATAATTACTGAGTGCAGCTCTGACAGCAGGAGTTTGTTCTGTACTAATCCATTTACATATGTACATATGTACATCAGAGCATTCCAGCCATTTACACCAGCAAACTGTGGCACTGCAATCCTGGAAGACCTGTAGTTCACAGAACACACATGGGAACACAAAATGTATCATTACATGGGAGTGTGGAAATACAACAGGTTTTACAGATTGCACGTTCTGCATCCTGTACAGCGTCTGAGATTGTTGTAAAACAATCCAGCTCACAGAAACCCTGTGCAGAAGGTAACTAAGGATCAAAATAATGATCAGAAGAAGTGCTGCTCTCCACAGTCCCTCCCTTTGCAGGTGTTGGGACACAGCACTGCAGCAGAGCTGCTGGCAGTGGGAAAGTTCCTGCATTAGTGGCTCTGGGCTCGAGATGCTGCAAATAGGTCCCAGGTATCAGGCTTCACCTTCCTAAATATTTCCCACAATAGTAATCCTGTGGGCTGGTTGCCTTTTAACCATTGTTAAACCAGGGTCCCCGGGCTTGCTCTAAAGAGGGCTGGGGCAGTCTGGTGCCATTGGTAGAGTGGTGTTTTGATACTGGAGGGCAATCCTGTGAGCAGAAATCAGCTGTTTTTCTAAAAAATATATTGCAGTCCAGGCTGCATTTTAGCTTACAAAGGTTTTAGCTAAGATTTTGTTCCCAAATTTTCAACTGTAAATCAAAGGACAGAGCAGATCCTCCCCTACCCCCCTGCAATACCCGGGTTTATGTGGGTTCAGTGGTCCCCACCTGCTGTTGGGTCTGATAACTGGTCTTTGGGAGTGGGGCTAATTCAGCTGCTCTTGTCTCGGCTGCAGGCTCTGATATTTGTGGTGGTTCTGGGATGGATCTTTGTCCCCATATACATCAAAGCTGGGGTAAGTCCAAACAGTGCTTTACACTTGTCTTTGCTGCTCCTGTTTGCAAACCAGGTCTGGAATATTGCAAAGCCATGATGAGTGGCACGAGATCTGAGTGTGCCAGAACAGTCCTACGTTATGTCTGTGCGTTTGAAAAATGAGGATTCCTTGTTCTAAGACCTGAACTGAGGAGTACTTGGTGCTTTCTCCTTGTTCTCCCTTGATTCCTGGAGCTGCCCTTCCTTGCAACTGCATTTGCAGTTCCCCCCCTTTTTGTGCTCCACTCTTACAGTACCTGAGTACAAAAAGTCTTCCTGTGATTTGATCTAAACCTGTTCCCCACGGTCTGAAACCTTCTCTCCCTCCCCAGGTGGTGACAATGCCGGAGTACCTGAAGAAGCGTTTCGGTGGGAAACGCATCCAGATCTACCTGTCGGTCCTTTCCCTGATCCTGTATGTTTTCACAAAGATCTCAGTAAGTAAAACTTCTACAGCATTTCTTCCATCCTACCTTGATCTACAGAAAAGAAACCCCCATTTACAATATTGCTCACACATTGTTTCTGGTTTGGAGCCCTTGGTTGAATTAACAACTGTAAAAGTATGATTTTGTGTTTCTTTATTCTGTCCAGTGAGACTCTGTAGCCAGATCTGTGCTGCCATCCAAGTTTTTTCCTTCCTGACAATGTCTCTTGATGCTCGTTGTGCTTTATCTTTCTTTTTTAGAGTTTACTTCTACTTATGCTCTCCTCTAGAAATGTCAAAGTGGAGGGAAACTTGTATTACAGTCTGTTATCTTAGGCATTCATGAAATCCATGGCAGGAATTTCTGTCCTTAGGCTTCATATTTATCCACTTTACCATCCTCTGGTGAACATGCCATCAGTTATATAGATGAGGGAAAAGAGCGAGAGGGCTGTGGATCAAAACAGAATAATAGGAATTAGAAAAGGGAAGAGTGGGGAAATGCAAAAGAGGGGGATTGTAACAGCTGAGGTGAAAGGAGGGAAGAGGAGAGATTCTTTTAATGGGCAAGTGATTGGTGTAAAGTTTCAGGTGCTATGAAGTTAATGTTTATTAAGTACAGGGATGTGTTTCTGTGAGGTAGCGAAGGGAGCTGCTGTTTCCCATATATCTTGAAACTACTAAGCCTATAAAGAAGTCCACAGTTCAGGCAATCCTCAGTCTGTTGTTTTGCAGAAGTTGCCATGGCAGATTACTCTTTGCCCTCTGAATGGGAGCTGAGTGATAATAGTGCAATTTAAGCTAAAAGATTGGCCTTTTGCTCTCATTCTCACATCTTCACGATAACTGATCCTTAGGGAGGTTATAAATTAAACAGCTTGGTACTGCAGAGCTGGGCTCAGGGCTGGATTTCCAGATATATCGGAAGGATTACACAGTTTGCTGCAGTTGTGCTCAACCATCACAATCAGAAGTCCCAGGTATGACACAGAGTTCTGGCAGCTCCAGCACACAGAAACTCCTCCCGTGGGTGACTCATGGTCCCACTGGGAACACGTGTTTGTCACGAGCCTGTCGAGGTGCTCCCTGGGCTCTGAACTGACTCTGGCTTTGAGTGCCAGCCTAGGCCGTTCCAAGCATCTGATTATGGGATTTTACCCCATTTCAGTCAGAGTGTCCTTCTTCCGGAATAAACAGCTTCTGCATTCAACTTCCAGTGCGGTCATGAGCCTGAACACACCCTCTCCTGCTCCCGTGGTCCTTCTTGTGAGGATGCAAAGCAACAGCCAAGGGATCCCCCTTGGGTCCCACTCTACCATTGGCCCCCTGCAGCTTCCCATCACCCCCTGTGTTCCAGGGGTGTGTGTGTGGCAGTGCCATGGAGCTGGGTCTCTGTGCTTCAGGGGGAAATCTAATGCACAATTTCCCCTAACCATTTCTTTTGTTTCCCCCCCTGCCCCAAGCCCAGGACTGATCTACTGGCTGTATCTTGTTCAGAATGGGCAGAGCAGTCAGTCCTTGGAGGTTTCAGGTGCTGTCAGGGGATCTCAGGGCAGGTTTTGCTATGCCATGCTATGCAACAGTATTCCCAAGTGGTTCCTGAGGAACCAGCTCCAGAAGCAAAAAGGGAAGGGCTGTTCCATCCTGGACTTCTCCAAGAGAGTTGTGTGGAGAGCTGCCTGCCACAGGGAGATAGCCCAGGCCTCTCTTCCCAGAGACACATTGGGTGTCCAAACATACCCACGTGCTGACAGTTCATTGCATTTTACTTCCTTCACTGCTGCCTTGGCAAACGCTGCCCTGTGGTCATTTGGGCTCACTGAGATGTGATAGAGAAGGATGGGTTTCTGCCCTGCCCTGCCCTGCCCTGAACAGGAGCTCACACCCATCAGTGATACTCACTGCCCTTACCCTTGTAGGAGAGTGGCATCTTCCTTCTGGGGTAGTCATTTTGGTGCTGCTTCCCTGATGTGTTACAATATCATGTCCCGTACTGTGTAACGTAATGGTTACGGTGGTTTCCAGTGAACAGTAGGCCAAGGAGCTCCTGCCCTGCTCCTTCTGGCACAGTGCCACCCTGTGAGGGTCAGAGTCCCTCTGCAAGGTCCTCACCATTCCTCTTGCCCTGCACATTTGTTGTGTTTTCTCTTGATTTCTTACCTTGCTTTGTGGCCAATCAGCCACTTGCCAGACAAGGCCATGCTGCGAGGTGTTCATCCTTGGGATAAGGACTCTCGGGGTCTCTGAGCCCAGAGGATTTTTGTCACTCAGATGCCTCACCTGTACGAGATCCCTAAGTGTGCAACATGTTGGGAGGAGTCCCACAGCAGCTTTCAGAGGCTTGTTAGGCACTAGAGTTGCTGATATTGGTCATTACACCGAAGGGAAGGGTCTAGTAAAAATAAAATATTGATGGACAGTAATAGACTAAATTATGACAAGACCAAAGGGAATTAAGGTCTGAATGCTTTTGAAGAAATCAGGAACTCTAAACTGAAATTTCTAGATCTGTTACAGCGTTTTCTTTCCATTCGTTGTGCATAATTCCAGTAGTGAATGTCTGGTGTAAACTTACCATTGGAAAGAGGAGGAGAAGGAAAACCTCCTCCTAGGACTGTGCAGTGTAGGGGTTAAAGAGTATGTGCCCCTGCCCTGACTCCCACATTCCCATTGCAGCTGGAATCACTCAGCTGGCGTGTGATCTTGTGGCTTTGCAGGGATGGCTTGTAATGTAAAGGAAAAAGTCACTCTAATCAGAGATTACATAAAGATTAAATAGTGTCTATATAAGAGTATAACTGGAGAAACAAGGAAGTATTGGAAGGCAGTAATGTAACTGGGAAGGAGGAGCAGCAGAGCTGGAAGATAACTCAGCAATTTGAAGAAGCTCATACATTACTCAGGATGCTCAATAATTAACTATACATTTCTTTCTGGGAGTCATTTTAGGACCATTAATATTTAATGATATGTAGGCTAAAGCCAAGAGCAATAAAAGAAAGGTCTGGGACATGGGTGACCAGCGGCATGAAAAGATAGGGAAAAAATTACCATAGAGAGAAGGGGCAAAGGATATGGTCTGACAGCCACTGAGGTGAGAGCTGAAGGCCCTGGTTCCAAACTAAAACCTATAAGATATCTGCTCCAGAGGCAGAGTTTTGGGAGCGGGAACTCTGTTGTGATTCACACTCTGCTCCACACTTGTTTCCTGCATGCCAGGGCAGTGGGGCTGCAGAGGTTGGGGCCTCTTCCTCGTTCCTCAGAGGGAACTAGGGGTGAGGTTTCCATGTCTCTGGAATGAAGAGGGTTTCTCTCTCCATGTGGCATTTCCAGTAGCCACTGCCCATCAGTGTGTGTGCCCGGCTGAGGAGCAGCAGTGCTGGTGCCTGCTCCGGGATCCCGGGCTCTGCCTGGCCTGGGGAACCTCCCTCCTGTATGGGAGGCTTTGCCCCAGGGCACGGCCACTGTCTGTCTGTTTCAGGCTCCTGAACCCCCTGGGACTGCACTGCTAAGTGAGGGTAGGACTCCCTGTGCAGAGCCCTCCTGCAGGGGTGTGCAACGCAGAGCAAGGTGGGCAGGTGGGGTTGGAGAGCAGCCTCTAATGAAAACATAATTTACAGAAATGCATCACAAGTGCACTGGGGCAGATTATCCTGATTGCAAACTTGTATAAAAAACACTGATGCAAATTATCTCTAAATCAGGAACTGATTTAATGTGATTAACATCTCAGTGTTAGTCTGAAACCTGAACAGTTCCTTTCTTACGCAAGAGCTCAAGGTCTCTTCCATTAGTCAATTGATGTCAGTTCTTCTGACAGGAACTTAAAAATAGAGACAGTGCAAGATGTTTGCCTTTAATGCAAATGCACCATTTGTCCCGAACCAGTAGGACGAGCTACAGCACGTGTGTGTGAGCAGGAAAGGGAAGGAAGAGACTTGTGCAGTAGCAGTGACTGAAGAGAACTGTGCCGTGTCCTGGAGGTGTCTCACAGTCCATCCCTGCACAGGCAGTGAATGTGACCTCAGTTTTAAGCAGTTTTAAGCTGTCTCTCAGTTCCAAAGCACAGAGCAGCAAGGTGACTATCTGTGAAAACAATGTGTTGAAAAAGATCTGGAAATGCTTAAAGAAGCATTACACCCCTTGTTCTGAAACTCCCACAGCCCTGAGGGGAGACTGGCAGGTGTATGGAAGTGGCTTCTGTTTTCTTTTTGATTTGTGTGTGCAGGACTGTCAGGGGCACAGTTGTGTGTTTCAGTGCCCTCATCATGAGTGTGTAATATGTCATCATCAGGAATTTAAATGTTGCTTCATCTGTGATTTTTTTGTTTTCTAGGCTGACATATTCTCTGGGGCTGTGTTTATCCAGCTGGCCATAGGGCTGAATCTGTATGTGGCCATAATTATCCTGCTTTCTATTACTGCTATTTACACTGTCACAGGTGAGTTTACCGAGCAGTCTGATAGACCAGAGAACTTGGGGGAGCCAGAAAAAAAGGGAAGAGGGAAGATAGGAGGAATGAAAACCTGGAAGAGGAATTATTTACAGAGGTCTTTGAAAGAGAGAGGTGGTGAGAAAAGTGAAGAAAAACCCACTAAATTTCCACTGAGGCATTTGCACAGCGCTGACTGATTTGTCCTGACTTGTCCTGCCTTTTCTTTGCCAACAGGTGGCCTTGCAGCTGTGATTTACACAGATGCCTTACAAACATTCATCATGGTAGTGGGATCCTTTATTCTCCTGGGATTTGGTAAGTAAATCAGATGAACTAAACTGGAATGTTCAATCACAAATCCTGCAGTGGCTGTGGAAATGAATCCTGCAGTGTCAAACTAGTACCTTAACCAACAGGTTTCAGTTCATGTTTCTGTTTATCAGGGAAGAAAACAGACATGTTGCCAAAAACAGACACTGCCAAAGTCCTTTAGTCTCCTAAGCACAGGTGAGTGTGTAGGGTAATAAACAGCATCCCATGACACCACAGGACTCCTGATGGCTAATGAGGTGAAAGAGGAGTTGTTTGCAGGTGATGATGATGATACTCTTGAGAAATTCAGAAAGTGTTTTGTTTTAAGAAGATTATAATTTCATAGGCATTCAGATGCTAAGGCATGAAAATTCCTGATTCAAAGTGAAGAGCTGTTGGTCACATTGCATGAATCTTCCTGTTAAACAACCCAAATACCTGAGCAGCCTTGCAGCTGATGTGTGGGTGTCACTGTATCACCAGCTGGACAAGAGACACAGATGGAATGTTTATGGATGGGACAGTGTGTGTGTCCAGAAGACCATATGCATTTTGAAACAGAAATGATGTTGTTAAACTGAATTAATAGGAAGGGGTCACAAGGAAGAAAGAAGCAATGATAAGGCTCCATGAACTTGTAATGTCCTTTCCTTATCCTTCGAGTTAACTCCACCACTGTTACAACAGAAACAACTTTAGAGTGACCTAACCTGGGAAGACCCTGCCTTAGGTTCTCCATAGGTCAGCATGTGTGGAAAAAATGTATCTTCGATTCACCTCTTGGCAAGGCGGTGCCCAACCCCGCATTTGTGAGCTCTGCAGAAACCTGACAGGAAAGGTCACTTTGGTTCTTCTTGTGGCAATACTTCCAAACCCCCGTGTGTGGTTCCTGACACTGCCCATGTCAGCAGGTTGGAGTTTTTACATCCATATTAGCGAGGTTTTTCTCCTCGCGTTCTCAAGCTCTATTGAGATTTCAGTAATAAATCCTTTAGTGCTACTTCTATTTTCTCTTTTGCAGCCTTTAACGAAGTGGGAGGGTACGAGACTTTCATGAAGAGGTACATGGAAGCAATTCCATCCAACACCTCCTATGGGGGCATTGACATTGACCCCAAGTGCTACACCCCCCGGCAGGACGCCTTCCACATCTTCCGAGACCCCGTCACCGGAGACCTGCCGTGGCCAGGGCTCGTCTTTGGCCTCAGTGTCCTGGCCATGTGGTACTGGTGTACAGATCAGGTAATGGGGCAGCAGGATGCCTTGGGAATGCCCAGCACGGAACTCCAGTGTCACCTTCCCCCCTGTAATGCAGAGCTGGGCCACAGAACTGGCCGTTAGTTTAAGACTAGTCAGTGATTTTTCAGTTCCTGGTTTCTAAACTCCTCTGACATGAGATAAAATGGAATGGGTGTTATTTCAAGTCTTCCCACACCTGTGCCCAGCACATCCTCCTCCTTTCTCATTTCTTGTGTGTGACCGTGTGTGCAAACACAGAGAGGTTGTGCTGTGAACATTTAATTAGGAAACCACGCACCAAATGACCCCTGTTAGAGGATTTCCCTTTCAGTAAGACAAATTTGTTTCCTATCTGTGCAACTTTTATCTTTGCATGCACAGTCTTGGGGAGATGTTCTTTTTATGTAAGGTCTTTCAGCCTGGAGATACTTCCCCAATCCTTCTTCCTTCTCCCTAAAACCTACTGTCCACTTTCCCCAAGAGATCACACTGACATGGGCAGAGAAAAGTGTGCTCCTGCACCTGCATCATGTGGATGTGTGCCCAGTCCTAGCAAGTGGTCTCTCTGCATCCTGAACTGTCAGAAAGATGATCTTCACAATTTCTAAACAAAAGAAACCTCCCCCAGTGTCACTGTATCCATTGCTCAGGCGATTCCTTTCTGGCCTTTCAGTCTGTCTGCTTTTCTTGTGAGAAAAGTCTTAGCTCTTATATGCTGGATAAGTGATATTTTGCTTTACTTATTTCAAATATATATTTTGATTTTCACGCTAAATAGGCTTTTTTTGCTGTCGCAGAGGTTAAGGAGCGCCTTGTATCTGGAAAGTGGCATGGTGTGATCATGGAAACGTTATAATTGCCATGTCTCACTGACAGGTTATTGTGCAAAGATGTCTCTCTGGCAAGAACATGTCCCACGTGAAGGCTGGTTGTGTCATGTGTGGATACCTCAAACTCCTGCCCATGTTTATCATAGTGATGCCCGGAATGATCAGCCGCATTTTGTACACAGGTACGCACATGGACACAGAAATGCACATTTCTTCTTGCTGCCCACCTTTTGTTGCCACCCTCTCTGTCCTTTACAAAATACCTGTTAGATTGTCATCTGTCACTCAAATTGTCCAGGCACTTGTATGCACAAAGAATAACTGCACTGTAAGAAGCCACAAGTCTTGCTGTTTTTCCTGATCTCAGATTTCTGCTGCTGTTATTGCTGTTCACTTTAGTGTCCCTCCCCAGCTGTCAGACTGTTACAGCCCACTCTGACTGAATGAGTGGGAAATGCTGTCCAGGTTGGATACTCCCACTGGCATTCAGAGGGCCAGGGCCAGCAGTCCCAGACTGCAGGATCTGGGCCATGGCCAGTCCTGAGGCAGGGGGGGAAATGCCCCTTGCCCATCTCTCTGACCAGCAGAGGGTTGGGGTGGGTTTGGCAGCAGGCAGAGGAGAGAACTTCAGCTTGGAGGGAGTGGCCTTTGTGTTCCTCTGCTGGTTTTGCTCCTTGCTCTCCTTGTGTTGTTGAGTCCTGGTCTGACCAACTGGTGTTGATTTTATTTGGACCTGCAGCACTTTTCAGTATTCTTTTAGAGAGGAAAGGAAGGAAAGAGGCTTTGAATCACCTTCCTCCCTGCCAGCAAACCAAGGATGATACCAAACATGTCAGTCTGGTGGTTCAACACAGATACATTTTAGAAGCTCTACTAATTTGGGAGCAATCTGTTGTTTACATGACCTTGTCTAACTGCCTCGTTCTCCTCTCCTCAGATGTGGTGGCTTGTGTTGTGCCTGAAATCTGTAAGCAGCACTGTGGCACTGCAGTGGGCTGCACAAATATTGCTTACCCAAAAATGGTAGTGGAGCTCATGCCAAATGGTAAGACACTGTCTGTATTTGTTGTTTCTTTGTTTTAGGAAAGGTGAAACTGCCAGACTGTAAAAACAAGTGCTAGAGGAGTCCAAGACCCATCTTTAGTTCCAAAATTATTGCTAGAGCTATGTACAGTTAAGCAAAGGGGCTGTCTGTTTGAGCTGTAGCTGTAGGTGGAGAACAGCTCCACACTGACAGTGTCAGTTCTCAGCTGGCAAATACTGGGTGATGAAATGGTAACTGAGCTCCTTTCTGTGAAGGTAAAAATTACCTGCTTTGCCAGTGATTTATGAAAGACTCTGTGGCAGGATCTCTGAGTTGCAGGCCCACACCTGCAGCCTCCTGCCAACCCCCCGGAGGTGGGTGCTGGCTCAGAAGGCCAAAGAGACAGGTTATGGTCTTATACAGACCATGGCACTTCCCTGACAGCTTTAGCACATCCCCATCACATGGTGGCTGTTCTCCTGCGCAGTGGATGCAGTGCTGCCCCACGCTGTGTGACCAGACCACACCACCTGGAACAGTGGCTTACTCTGGTTTCAAAAACAGTAAAGGGAACTTATTTTTTTTGGCAAATACCTGGTTCACAAATATACAGCAAGCGAGTACTGACCTGCAAACAAGACAAATTATTTTTATAACTCTTGGCAAAAGTCTGCTAAGTATTATTTTCTTTTTATTCCAGCATTTAGTCAGACAGCATTCACTAAAGAAGTACCTATGTGCTAAAAGCTTAAGGGTTCTCCTGTCACTGCTTTAAATAGCTTTTCCCAGCTCAGCAGACGTTGCTCTGCTTGCTTTACAGGGAAGTGTCAGGCAGGGTTTTGTGTCAGGCATGGGAATCTGCTAGACACGCTCAGAGCTGGGTGGGAAGGGGCAGCCAAGCTCCCTGGATGGCAGGTCCTGAGGCTTTTCCCGAAATGCTCATCCCCGTTCCCCTGTCTCTGTGTTCCAGGTCTGCGGGGTCTGATGCTGTCAGTCATGTTGGCCTCCCTCATGAGCTCCCTGACTTCCATTTTTAACAGTGCCAGTACTTTGTTCACTGTGGACATTTACACGAAAATCCGGGCCCGAGCGTCTGAGAAGGAGCTGATGTTGGCTGGCAGGTGAGCGCGGCCGCCCTTGCCCCGCTGGTTACCGGCTGCCTTCTCCCCAAACCCCGAGGGCCGGGCGGGGCCTGCCTGGCAGAGCTGCAGTGGCCTCCTGTGGCCTCCTGTGGCCGCAGCCGCCGTCCCACCGCACCGGCTCCTTTTGGGAAAACAAACTGACCCCGATGTAATTGAGTGTCCATGCAGTAGCCGAACTAATCCTCAGTGCTTCCCACTACTGTTTGAAGGAAATTCCTTTTAATTATCTTCCCAGGCTTCATGCTGCAGCGTCAGTGAACTAGTTCTAGTTGATCTGCTATTGATTTGACTCTGGACATAACAAACACAGGAAAAAAAGTGATTTTCTATGTTTTGATTGCATGTTTCACTGTGTGCTGATGGATATTTGACATACACAATACCCAGCTTAGATTTCTCTTGTTTGTTCAGTGCTAATTGGCCATTATAATTGATTTCACTAGTTGAAATACAAAATGAACATGTAAATTATTGATTAATTGCTGTTTGGTTTTTTTTTTCTGATAGATCATAGATACTTGTAAACAGATGGCTAATTGAATATCTGGCTGTGTTTACAGGGCATTTATGTTACTCTTAATTGGCATCAGCATTGCCTGGGTTCCCGTGGTTCAGTCAGCTCAGAGTGGGCAGCTCTTTGACTACATCCAGTCAATTACCAGCTTCCTGGGACCTCCCATTGCTGCTGTTTTCCTGCTTGGCATCTTCTGCAAGCGCGTCAATGAGCCGGTAAGTGCCCACCAAGAACTCTGCGTGTTCCTTGGGCATTGGGAGAACTGCTCTTTTTTGGTTTAGTGTCTTTTATGAGCAACTTCTTCCTGTTTATTTTGATCCCAAGGATTATATGTCTCCACACCCCAGGGCCTGAGTCTTCAGAGAGGAGTTTGAGAGTTCTTTGGTAGTCTGATAAATAAACAGTCACCCAGGAATTCCCAGATAGCTCTGAAGCATAGGTTATCTATCACTTTGCCAAGAAGAGTATAAAATTGATAATTTATGAAGACCTATTCTTCATAAGTAATTTTTTAGGATTTTGGTCACCAAACTGCTCTACCAAACAAATCACCTTTTAGCTGTCCTGTCCAGTTGAGTTTTTCATATCTCCAGGAATGGAGACTCCGCAGTGTCTGTAGGAAACCTGTTCCAATGGTCAATCACCCTTAAAGTAAAACTAAAAAATGTTATGCTTAAAGAGAATTTGCCATATTTCAATTTGTGCCCAGACATGGCTGTGTGTGTCTGTTAAGCTTTGGCTGATGCTGTACACCAGGCAGCGAAACATCCACCAACAGTACTGAGAATTAGCTTTTAACTAATTCCTAACAGGGCTCTTAGAAGATAAACCAGACACATATTTTGGGCAGGATGACACACACTGCTGGCTGGTTCCATCATGCCAGAGCTGTCAGGGATTTAGCCCTCCAAGGTAAAAGGACATGAGAGCAGCCCTTGGGCTGGAGCCTGTCCTGTAGGAGAGGATATGTGGAGACAGCTAAACTTTGAGAACTGGGCTGGATGGGGTGTCCTCCATATCCTTTCTCTGAGCTGCTGTTCGTTGCCCCTTTCAGCTGCACTAATGCACTGAGCTATAAATAAGGTCACGGAAAGTATCCGGGTTAAAACCCCTGTGCCAAAGCCAACATAACACACAACTACCTCCATGTCTCCTCCAGCAATTTATGGAAAGCTTAGAGCTTATTTCCATGCCTGGAATTACTCATTTTGATACTTCTTGTCACACCCGTGCCTGCAGGGTGCCTTCTGGGGCCTCATTATTGGGCTGCTGGGTGGACTCAGCAGGATGATATCAGAGTTTGTCTATGGAACTGGCAGCTGTGCGAACCCTTCCAACTGCCCCTTCATCATCTGTGGGATTCACTACCTTTACTTCGCACTGATTCTCTTTGGGACTACAGCCATCGTCATCCTGGGAGTCTCCTTCATGACTAAGCCCATTCCTGATGTACATGTGAGTATCACTGCAGTCCTGCTGCTCAAGAAATGGAACACAATGAAAACTAGTTTTAAAGCCTGGTACTTGGTGTATTACCTCTGCACATTTCAGCTGCCTGCAGCGCACAGTTCTTGTCAGAAAGCCAAGGAAATGGTCTCCCTTTCTCTGTCACAAATCTTCAGTGACTCCTAATGACCTCAGACATAACAGACACTGGGGTGCCATGGTCTTACAGCCAGTCCACGTGCTGGCCAGGCTGGTTTGTCTCTGTGTAGATCCATTAAAGTCCTTTTGTTCCGTGGCAGCTTTACCGCCTGTGCTGGTCCCTGCGGCACAGCAAGGAGGAGCGGATTGATATTGATGCAGATGAGGAGCAGGACAAGGCTGATGAAAAAGATGAGGAATCAGGTAAGTGTTGAATACCTACAGATTCTGTCAGTGTATTGGAGTATCCCTGTTTCATTCCTGAAGAAGCATTAACATGCTTGATATCCAAAGGCATCCTCCCTCCCAACAACAAAACCACAGCCCACCGTGTATTCCAATGGCTCGTGAGCTGCTGTTACCAATCTGTCACACTGTCAACCAGAAGGGAAGGGGATTTGAAGGGAGACGCCCTTGCTCTCCAAGTAGCTGGGTGGCAGCTGTAGGACTAAACCAATGGCAATGCTTTAGGTCAGAGGCGTTGGCAGAAGCGTGTGTGACTCCAGCATTCCAAGAGAATTCACCTGGAAACAGTGGGTTGTAGCCAGGACTGAAGGCACCATGAAAACTGTAAAACCACCAGTTCTCTTTGCTAGGTTTTGGTTTTGCTGCCAAGTTTCTTTTAATCAATATCCTCAAATTCATTTCTTTGTCTTTTAATTAAAAGTGTAGAAATTATTGAAAAAATGGAGTTTAAGCTTTGCAGCCTGGTCTGCTTCTCCAATACCAGACCAAGTCTCTGGGCTGCAAAAGGCCCAAGTGATTTCTGCCAAAGGCTCCCTTGGAACATTTCCAGGTGAGCTGTGAAAACACAGTATTAACTTGATCCTTGTACTGTTTTGTACTCATGTGTTTCCATTAACTGTGGCCATAAATCAGAACTCCTATATCAATATAGGCTTGCCCTCAGCCCAGAGCTCAGAGTGTGCCGTGATCCATGTCCGTGCCGTGACTAGAGTGTTGTTCCTTCCAGTTAACGAGGAAAGCCAAGAGGAACCTGGCTGTGTAAAGAAAGCCTACAACTGGTTCTGTGGCTTGGACCAACAGAAAGGCCCCAAACTGAGCAAGGAGGAAGAGGAGGCCCTGAAGAAGAAGCTGACGGACACAAGCGAAGTTCCCCTGTGGAGAAATGTTGTGAATGTCAACGGCATCATCCTGCTGACTGTGGCTGTGTTCTGCCACGCCTACTTTGCATAACTCTGCTCCCAGCTCCCACACTGCTGCACTGCCAAGCAAATCGATGGCTTGTAGATTTACACACTTAGACACACTTAATGTTTTCATCATCCACACTGGTAAAAAATCCGGGTGATTTACTCGCTGATTTTATGATCATAATTTCAACCATCTAAAGATGAAGGGCACTGGGATTTCAAGAGAGAGAATTCCTGTTTAGACACTGAACCAATGCAGGGCTAACTGAGGTTTAGAGTTTCCATCCATTATTCTCTCTGCTCATGATACATTTCATATTTTAGGTTCAGAACAAGGCTGCATGAGCCATATTTCATATCAGGGTTTGTGAACTACTTTTTAGGGTTGACGATGCTTATTTTGGTTTTCAACCCTTTTTCTGATCTCTCAAATTTCTTTTTCCTTAGGCTATGATAATTTGATTACAAAAAACCTAAAACCACTGAGGGGCTGTATTACAAATTCCAATTAAAACATCACTTTTGTCCCTCTAAACATGGGATATCCAAAGTAAAGGATTTATGTGTATATCAGTGTATTTGACACTATATCTAACTTGGCATTATCACTTTTTTCCCCTTTTTCTCACTTTCCATTGGGTTGTGTTTCTCAGTCATCAATGCAACACTAACCTCTGAATTGATGGCATTCTGAAATTGGGGAACACCTCTCTCAATGATCCTAATAGGAATTCTGCCTCCAACAGATCCTCTGTTTAAGCTTAACTTCTAAAGGTCCTCCTCTCTTGATATTTTAATACGTACCTATACTTGAATGTGAAGCTTTTTATACAGAATACATATATTATATATACACAGGCAATACATTATATACATGCACTATATCTATTTAAGAATATATTTATGTGTGTGTGTGTATATATATATATTTATTTATTTCTAACTGATCAATTCCCACCCTGGGATGTCAAGGACCTCATTACTGTGGGGTTGGTGTCAATGTATTGCCTCTGTCTCTGGACTGTGCTACAAACCCTGTGCCCACAGGATGCTAGGCTGCATTTTGCAAATGCATTTGAGGGCTCTGTGCTGCTTTTCTGCAAAGCTATAAATCCTTCTGTGAAGATTTCACTGAGAACTAGAATTCCTGCTGGCTGGCAGCATGAGTTAGCAGTTCGTGGAGGAGAATAGTCACAGCTGTGGAATATCAGCTAAACCAGGCTGATTGTCTGTACTTGATAAGTTTGGTACCAGCTGGGGACTCAGGAAAAGGCAGATTTAACACTTCAAAGCAAAAAGCAAGAGGTTTTCTTTTCATCTCATTCAGCTTCCTGGGGAACCAAGTGTAACAAGAAGATGTTGTTTTGCTTAGTCAATCTGCAGCACAATTCCCTGTTCCTTGTTGCATTGTCCCAAAGCATTTCAGAGGATGGTCCTGGCTGGAACAAGTGCAGCTGAAAGGGAAGGCAGTGCAGTCCCTAATGTGCCACACCACTGCTGCTGCCTCCTGCAGCTCTAATCACTCTCACTTCATAATCCTCTCACAGCATCTCTGCTTCGTTTGGATCTAACCCAAAATGCTCTGGATTCCAGGACTGCTGCTCTTCAGCACAATCCCTGCAGTATCCTGAAAGGTTTTGCATTGGTCAGATCTAATCAGTGCTACAGAAATACCAGTGCAAGCCTTTTTTTATTCCTTACACTTAACAGAGTATTTTAAAGACCATGGAATGAATTATATTTAATGAACTATGAAGAGTTGTATGTATTAAAATACTTGTATATTTGTAAGTGTTTGGTGTCCGCAAAGTGACGGGATTTTTATGTGATGTGATGGAAGACAGAGAAGCTTCATTTGGTGTCTAGATTTTGGCTCTGGGTAATAGTAATGGATGAGAAACAAACAAGGAGGACTTCACTGAGGATTGCCCAGATCCCTCCTTGTCATCCTTTGCTACAGAAAGAAAAAAAATGATGAAATTATAGAGTGATTTGGATAAAGACAAAAAACACAAGTGATTTCCTGGCAGGCTGAGCAGCCTTTGGGTGACCTCCTGGTTAATCAGGCACCACCACGTCAGTTTCCTCCCCAGGACTACACAATCTTGAAAATCTAACCCACAGTTTCCCAGGAATGTTCCCTGTATGTCCTCAGCAACCTGATTTCACTCTGGTTTGAAAACTGGATGTTGTAGAGGGAAGAGCTCAAATGTTTCCGTAAAGTTGGACAGCTGCTACTGACTCCTCTCACTCTGTAGAATTCCATAGAAAAATTGCCTGACATTGTCAACAGCTGATAAAATGTTCATGTTCAGCTTAGCATGCAATGCCCCCTCAGGTCTGTAGCTGTTGCATTCAAAGACAGTTTCATGACTTTGAGGAAGAAAGTGGTTTTTCTTCAGTTCTCAGGGCAGCTCTGTCCCTGCCCCAGCTGTGGCTGGGAACACCCAGACTAAAGCCAGGAGTAGCTGAGGCTGTTCTGGACATTCTCAAGCTCTAGAGGTGGGAACTCTGAGCACAGGGTTGTCCCCCACATTTGACAGAACATTTGAAATACTTCTGGGTAGTGGTGAGACTCCAAATAAATCTCTGGCTCAACAGCACAAAGTACCTGTATGGCATGTACAGCATAACACAGCTCTGCCTCAGGGGATCTTGAGACATCCCAGCTTATCCTGTCAGGTAAGATACAGGGTTACAGCTTCTTTTGGTGGACTTCAGTTAGATATACAGAACTATTTAAAATGAACTACACAAATAAACCAAAAAATCCCCCTAGTAGCACTGTCAGCCAATTAGGACACTGCTCTGTAAAGAACACACACTAAACAATAGCTTCCATTTAAGAATTACTACGTAGTTCTTAGGCCAAGTCCTGAAAAAGGGTAATCGCTGTTCATTTATGTTTTGATTTTCCTGTATCACCCATAAAAATGTATCTAAGTATCTCACAAATGTTTAGTGTTAATGATCATGAGAGCACTGTTCTCAGAGCTCAGAATTTGGGTTTATTGCTCTTTGTTACTGAAATGCTGGGGAAGGGAAGGTCTGCGCCTTAACTTGGAGCACCTCTGCACTAACCATGGTCTGGTTTTAACCAAAGGGTCTGTCCCTGGGGAACCAGGACATGGCACGAGGCTGAGCCCTGCAGGCGCAGGGCGTGGTGAGCAGAGCCCCAGCTGCAGCCAGGATTGCTGATGGCCTCAATCCCCTGCACCTCCCAAACTGGCAAACCCAGGAGTGTTTGTGTGAAGGAAAAGCTGACACAAAACCGAGGAGCAAAGGTAAATGATAAATCCCTGTGTTACCAGGGGGACTGGCATTTGGGAGGAGAGCTCTGGAGCCTCGCTCACTGTATTTGAAGAGCACTTGAGCTGTTTGAAGTGTTGAGCCAGAGGAGGGTTTAAAGCTGACATTCGTGGGGACAGGCAGCACAGGGAAAGGCTGGTCCCAGGCTGTGGGTGTTTTAATTGATTTAATGACCTCATGTCTCAGCAGCAGGTGTCTGTGTCCTGCTCCTGCAGTGTTCTGCGGGGATCAAGGAAGGGAACAGTGATCAGAGAGAGCTGCCCTTGTGCTGGACTGAAAATCCAGGGCCCCAGATCTGCTAAGAGGGCAATACACTGCTGAGAAAGATGGGAGATGCAAAAACCCCTGACTGCTCATCTTGCCACCTACCATGGGCAGCTGTGCAAAAGACTCCCTGTGGCTGCTGTGCCCAGCCTGTGCTCACCTGGCAGTGCCTGAGGCCAGAGCCCTGTGCCTGCCTGGAGCAGCACCAGGGGGCCTGAGGTACCTCAGGCCGAGGTGTGTGAGCTCATGGCTGCTCTCTGCGGTTTTGTTGTTTACAGTATCAGAGCCTATAACTTTAAAAATGTGGCTTAGGTGCAAAGTATAACAAATTATTAAAATGGGTTTTATTCATTCAAATTGCAAATTTTGTCTTGCTAAAAATAGGTCCTGGGTTTTGAGCACATTGGCTTTGTGTGTAGCCACAGAGAAGACACTCTGCCCTTTTGGTTTAATGTAATTAGCCAGTCTGACTTTCCCAGACTATTTTGTCCTTAGACAAATCTCTCACTTTATGATTTTTTTTTTTAAATAGAAAATGTAGTGGTGGGAATCAAATATACTCCCTACTCTGGAACATGAAGAGATGGAATAAAAAGCTGCCATTTTCCAGAGCAGGAGCAAATGGTTTCCAACCCTTGGCCTATTGAAAGGAAACAGGGACAGGGAAATGAGTTCGTTAGTTGCAATAGCAAAGCACCAGAACATCTTTACCCTTCTGGAAACTGTTAGAAAAAATTCAAAGTGAGCCCTACCTGGGTGGGACACAGGGCTCATCCAGGAAGGTTTCGTGTCCCATGGGTGCAGCTGAGTTATCTTCTGGTGACGCTGAGAATTGTTGGGTAGAATTGTTTGAAGGCTCAATCTGTGTCAAGTGTAACTGAATTAATTCCAGTATTGATCCAGGACCACATTAATTATATCTGGGCCTTCATCATCGGTGGCTTCAAGCTGAAAAGACAAATCCCTTTCAGTGATGTTACAAACCTGCCTTGGTTTGGAGCCATCAGAGTGGAGAGTGCTGGGGGGGGACTACTGCTGACACCAGAGACCTGCTGCCCACACAGCACTGCCTCTGAAACCACAGTGGGTGAGATCCTGGGATGTTACTATAAGTATCTGTAATGTGTATAAAGCAATTCAAAAGGGTCTTTCCCAGGATAGAAAAACCCACACTGGGACATTTAGTTAGGAGTTTCACCTCTGTGACTACTTTCAGGTACATTTGAGATATCAAAGGTCTTTATGAAGAATGTGAAGGGACATTTCAGATATTGGATTGTGGCTGAGAAACTAATTTTAGGAGGGAGATTTAGGAATCAGCGTATTACTGTGGGAGCAATTGTGTGTTACATTTTAATGCAGCTGGAAAAAGGATTTTGTGGGGTAAAAACGTACCCTTAATTTGGGTTGCATATAGTGAGGGTTACAGGACCAGTGTGATGTCTCCCTGCTCTGTGCACTGTCCCCTCGTCTCCCAGGCTGGGACAGGCTGTGCTGGCCAGTCCTGTGCAGTGACCCCGTGGGAGACAGCACGTCTTGGGACACCAAGACAGTGCAGCTCTAGAAACACGACAGGTTACAAAAGTGTTCTGCAATAATTAGGATTATTTCTGCATTAGCTGTGCTCTCTGTGCATGCTTTGCTTCACTCAGGCTGTTTAACTCTGACCCCTGGCATTTGTTGGGCCGTGCTCTGGCCAGTGACCTGCTGCAGGCTGGCCCCCACCAGAGCACGTGACTTTGAATTATTAGATCTGCAATCTTTGTGTCAGTAAATACAGCTTTTTAAGTGAAATCCCCAACTAATAGTGGTTTCTGTCTGTTCCATGTGCAGAGTTTGCATTCTGGTGTTTACACAGATCTCTAAAGCCCCTGGGAATTCCTGTTGTGACTGAAGTATCATGTCATGTCAGGTGTAGCTGTGCCAAAGAATGGCTAAGACAGAGGCTGACATGTGGGAGGGCACCACTAGTGCCCACAGCTCAGAGTTCAGCTGAGGCTTTGTTCCATTTCTGTGTGTGAGACAAGAACAGTGATCCCAAGTAGAGCCTTTTTGGGAACAGTTTATATTGTCTTTAGAGCAGTGATCAGGCACATGCTTGGAATGCAGTTCTTAAGGTCCAAGTTGGCTGAATTTCTTCTAGTGAGAGCAGTTCAGTGTGCATGGTCTTATTTCTACATTTGAAAAAGCTGATTATTTTGGGAACTCGGTGAAGGGTGATACCTGACTGACTGGGGAAGGCTGTGACAAGGTTGGAACTGAGCAAAAATGATGATTGTCACTGCATTCTCCTGAAGCAGTTCTGTATGAGCAGCTGAGCCTGCCCTGTGCTGCTCCAGTCCTTTAGCATGTGATTAAGCTGCCTGGCTTCTCTTATTGAGCTGGATGCACTCTGGCACCAATATGTATTACGTGTGAGTGCCTTATGTGTTTAAAAGGCAGAGTTCCTCCAAGATCCTGCCTGGAGGGAATGAATCCAACTGACTCAATACTTTAAAATCACATCTTTAGAGGAGAGGAAATTTGCCCTTTGGTTAGGCATGGAGGAGAGCCATTTGAACTATAATCAGTCCTACAGGAGGAGTTTACCCTGTGTAAGTCTAATGCAGTTTGCTCTGTGACTGTGGCTTTCAATGGGAAAGCACCCCTGACAAATAACCCCTTAAGAGACCTGCTGCAGCCTCTTTGTAGCTACAACGTGGCCACTTCTAGATATAAAAATACCATGTGAGAGCAAAACCCGAGTGAAAACAAAAGGGGCTTGCTGTGAAGCTGAGTCAGCTGCACTGTCTCACCTTCCTTGGTCGCTGAGAAGGGCCAGGGGTGCTCTGCTCACTTGGGTTATTTCTTTGCCCAGCACTCCTGTTGATGTCTCTTGCATTACACCTTTGCAGCTGGAGGCAGAAATGTGCCACATGTCTGTAGTGACTGGCCTTGAACTCACAGTGAATAAAGTGCTGCTGAACTTCCCACTACTTCCACTGCCCTTCAGCTCTAACCACAGGAACTACCACCTTATTTCCTCCAGACAATGTCAGTCTGGTTGGTCAGGTTTTGCTTTCACAAATAGCATGAATTTTGTGTGCTACCCTCAGTTCTATGAAGTAAAAGGTTTTTAAAAAAGAAAAGCAAATGCAAAGAAACACATTTTTTCAAACTATAACTTGACATTTTCAGTTCTGTCCTGTTTATCTCCTCTCCTCTCTGTTTAGACAGCTGTTAATGACAGAGTATGAGAGGTTGGAAGGGACCTCTGGAGATCATCTTGCCCAGCTCCTGTTGGACTGGATCAGTAGGATCAGCTTTCCTCTTGTTCCATCTTTCTCCCTGGAAAGTGAGCCACGATGGCAGAACTCTTCAGTTCTGACACAACACTTACCTTTCCATTATACTTAATTTGGGTACTCAAAGTACAGATTACAGGTCTACAGAACTACAAAATGCCAAGTACCAGCACAACCCCAGAGGTGCTTCTGTTCCATACCATAACCAATGCCAGATAGGGCCAGACCCCTCTCCTGTCACGGGCACAGTGTTACCAAGGGCTGCCCTAGTGAAGCCTTTCTCCTAATTCTCTCAGGGAAGCCCTTCTATGACATTGCCATTGCTTCTTCTGGCTTGATGCTCTAAATGGTTCTAATCCCACCTTCAACAAATGTTTGTAGCAAAACTCATGAAAATTCCTGTGTTAGATCAATTTCTCAGCACAGGCAAGACTGCTGGAGGGGTTAATTAGGAACCTCTCTAATGTAATTAGTTATTGATTAATGCTTGATAGGCTGAGGTTTCGAAAAAAAAAAGAAAAAGTAGAGAACATTATGAAGAAAACAGAAAGGGCTGGTGTCTTCTATCAGGAAAATCTTGGTAACTCAGGCAATAACTCCTAGTGGAGAATTCCAGACTTCCTAACTTTTCTTTTTCCCCATTATTCTGCTTTCTGACTTCCAATATAGATGTTGGCAAATGACTTTTCAGAGGGAACTGATCAGGACTAAGCAAGGAAGAGAGTTTTGTTTCTGCAGGTCTCATGTAATCGTGCACCTCTTACAGCCAGACAACAACAGAGGGCAACAGATCTCTAGAAAAGATCGCGCCTGCAGAAAGGTTTCCACTCGATGGCTTGGATGGCGCTTTGGGCAGCTCTTGTCACGACCTCCCGGGGATCATCCAGACACTCCTGAAAGGTGTCCGTGTGTTCCAGGAGCGTCTCGCGGCCCTCGGGGAGCTCAGCCAGCAGTGTGAGGGCTTTGATCGCGTTCAGACGGGCTGTGCCGGTTTCCTCAGCAACCAACTTCAGCAGGGGTGGGATGGCTTCAGCTGCCATGGCTGAGGATCTCCCTGCAGACAAAGAAACTGGCTGTGGGTTATGGCATCTCACCAACATCCCTTGGGATTGATACTTGGCACTCCCTGCCCGGCTACAGCTCTGAGCAGCCCCGGGGGTGCAGCGCACAGAGGCAGGGCTTCTTCTGGAGATCAGGGCTGGCTCCCAGCTGGTTATATTTAAGAAAAAAGATCTTCCCCAGTTAACTTCATCTGCCTTGCACATTAGGATTTCATTTGTGACAAATTATCCAAGAATATGTGAGGCATCAAATGATAGAATAAACTATTTCTTGGAGGTGGGGTGAGTGGGGTGTGTTAGATGCCCTTAAGAACGTGCTCCGTTCTTGCATTTTTAAAGACACTTCAAACACTGAGATGCATTCCCATGTTGTCTCCGGTAGCCAGAGGAAGGGTTGCAGAGGAGGACTGGAACACAACTGCTGTTATTAAGAGTCTTTTATGTCTAATTACTCATTCATCACAGGGAGAATTTAGCAGTTAGTATTTTCAGTGTCATGTAAGTTACTTGGGAGAGCTGCAGACCTTATTAATATTCATTGCTCTCCCAGCTGTGAGAGAGGAGCTGCCTGGAACCACAGAGTGTTTCCAGAAAGCAGCGCTCCTGTGCCGAGCACTGGTGATTCAGCACAGCTCCAGGTATGTGGATCTATGTGGTCTGGACTTGAATGGGGAACGTTCCCCCTCTGGAGCAGCACTCTGGAGGGAAATGATGCAGGCAGGGTAGATAAATAACTTCTCGACCTACTTCACGGAATGAAATATGAAATATCCTGTTCCTGCATTGCACTGTGGGGAAGCAACAGTAGTTGTTCAAGACATATAAAGAAATGTCCTGATCTTACAGTTTCTTGAGGAGCTTTAACACTGTCAGAAACTGAGGACTTGGGGGGTAGGGGAGGCAAATGTTTTGTTTCTGAGTTGCCTTTGAATTGGATTTCCAGAAAGTTTCCCAGCAGAGCTGCCTCTGACTCTCACCCTGAGGAGTGACAAGAGCAAACATCAGTGCTCCTGTTGCAGTAGCCTGGACTGCAGGATCTGTGTCTTCCAGCAGGCTCACCAGCACAGGGATAACCTCTTCGTCACACACCGGGAGTTTTCCCTCTGGATGAGAACTGTGCAGAAAAGATGGTGAAGTTGCTTTTTTTCAACTGTGCCTGCAGAGCCTGCAGCCACCCCAGCCTGTTTGTGCCACCAGCACTGCACACTCCTGTTTGCTCCCTTTGGAGTGACTGTTCCAGCTGGGAACTAAAGGGGTGTGTGTTTGTGCCTGGTGGCTGTTGAACCTACAGGTGGGACAGCCCTGATGATGTCACTGTAACCCAGGTGCGTGGGCTTCACTGTTTCTTAGCTTATTTTCAGGGGATATTTGGATTTTTTTAAAAACTCTATGAGCACTGGAGACTGATGGGCAGCAGCATGGAACAGGATGTAAGGTTAAGGATGCTGGTGGTCCCAGTGGCAGTGAGTTAGAAACCTGGCTGCTGAACCCTATACAGATTTTAAAACCTGATAAATCAGGGGTCTGCAATTAATTTTTTCTCCCAGGTCAATTTTCTCCCTTTGTTTCCAGCCTCTCTAATGAGGGGAATATTTAATGTGGCCCAGCTACTGCAGGGCCGTAGAATGTAGTTGATATCCATACTCCAGGTGCATTTGACTTTCTCTCTCTGACTCATGATAATTACAGTCTCTTTTCCTCTAAGACTTCTCTTTGTTACAGGACATGAGCAAATGTTTTGTGCCAGTTGATACATAAACTACATCATCTGCAGGCCTCTTTAAACTAGACATCTGTTGAACACTTTTATTATATTTTCTGATTGCAGGACAGTGGACTTAAGTTGTTCCTTTCATCCACTCTCTGATACACAGATTTAATATAAAGATTGCTTTTTCTAATTCAGCCCTGACGTACACAGCAGCCTGTGTCAGAAAACTATTTCTGTCCTCAATCACAGTGAAAGTTGCCCAGGACTTTTAATTTTCTGAGAGTGGTGTCCAAAAACATAAGGGAGCTTCTCCCTACCTCCACAGTGGTCAGAATCCTGTTTTTATAAGATTTTTCATGCAAGATTTTTTTCTCAGCAGTGCTGTACCAGGAAAATATCCTGATTCCACTGCCAATACTGAAAACAAACAGAAGGAGAAGGGATGACTGATCAGCATCTGCCTTTTTGAGTGATTTATAGCAGTTAGGATATTTAGAAGTCTTCTATCTATGGGTGCATTCAGGCTGATAGTGCTTTATGTGTGAGTTGTGGCAGCTTCAACGAGCAGTAGAACATTGTAAACTAATGGCATGGATTTACCCCTGCAGTGAGTACTTCCTTGGGCTTTAGCATGATGGACAGGTTTGTTTTCCTTTACCTGATTTCTAACAGCACCTGAGCTGCTTTGCTTCTGATGGCTGCTGAGGGGTGTGTGAGCTTTTCCTTCAGGGCAGCAACGGCACCGGTTGCCAGGGCTTCCGAAACCTCCATGCGCAGACAGTTGGAGAGGGTGTCCAGGATCAGCTCCAGGATCTCCTCCAGCTCAGTCTGCAGTTTCAGTACAAGGGGGGGGATCAAACCAGCCTGCAGGACACCAGCAGCCCCTGAGAGGAGACAGGGCAGAAAGGTGGGTGAGGGCTGAGTGCGCTGACTGTCGTACCTGCACTTGGAATTTCTCCATAGGATCAAATACAGATGGTAACTCACTTCCTTACACAGATGTGGGATTGAGAGGTGGAAAATACTCCAACTCTGCCCTGTTCTTAAATGTCATCTTAGCATTGCTTCCTCAGGGAAGCTTCCCCAATGCTCCTGTAAATCATCAGCCCAGGTAATAACCAACATGCTCTGATGTTCGCAGTTTCTCCCACTATAATATTTATCCCCAAATTACCCTTGCGAAGAAAATATTACAAAGTCACCTTCTATCCAGCCTTTCCAACTGCTCTCAGCATGAACAGATGCTGAGAGAGGCTGCAATGTGAGCCTTTAGAGCTCATGCTTTGATTCTCCGCTGTGGTTTTTGTGGGAGGAAGTCAGGATTTTGGGAACTGGCAGCTCCCTCATGTATTTCTTTGTAGTAATTCTGTCGCAGCAAAAATTTAAATTCTCAACTTTCCAGCAGTCAGTGCTCTTGCACTGGCTCCTCAAAAACAGCATCAAAGGTAGAGAGATCATCATCTGCCCTGCCAGAGTTGTCTTTTCTGTGAGCAAGAGCCTGATTTGTACCATTTCTTACCCTTTACTAAGTCAACATTGAAACAGCAATGCCAGGGGAAAACAGAACGTACTGTCCACGAGTAACTATGTGAACACAAAATTCTCCAGCTGTCTTGTTGCTAAGACTGATTCTTCGGTTGCTAAGAGAAATGTGGCTCCTTTCAAAGTGATTCATATATAGTTAGATAAGGAAGTTTTGTGGATAAGAGTTGTCAAGGTATTTTCAAATGAATCTCCACAGTGGAGACAAGAGGGAAGGAGATTTTAATGACCCTTGGTCGTGCAGGGGAGAAATCCCTCAAATTGACGATCAGGTGAAAAACATGATTCTAATCTGAAGGTTATTTTGTTGTACATATTTCTGAGGTTTTGCTGACACTGAGTAACTTCTTATGTTACTGACTTATTAGGATCCACTTCACTGATGCCAAAGCAGAGAAGTGCCTTGGGCTGATATTATTACAGCTTTACTACCTGTGCAGCATTTGGAGGGCAGTTGCTGTGAGAATTCAAATAAATAAGGAAAACCAGTTTCAGACAATTCACTCTCGAAGGCTAATGACATTTTACAGGCAAGGATTTCAACTTGTGCCACAAAGGCAAGGCAGGAAAGGAAAGTGAAAAGATGTTCTTTGAAGCTGTGGCTCTGTGTGTCACTGCATGGGGGAGTTGGCACTTTCACAGTGAAAAATACCCCAGCTGACCCAGCTATGTGAATGTCCCCTGGAGGAATAAAAGAAGAAATTTGTCCAAGATCAGCTCCAGCCCATTTGTGCTGTCCCCCTGGAAGGATGTGATCCAGGACACCTGCTCTGGGAGAGATTCCTGAGGAGGAGGCCCAGCTTGCCCAGCTCACTCCATCCCCAGCATTAACCCCCTTGGCAAGGACTGCTGCTGTTGGGGTTGGGGGTTATAGGGACAGGAAGGTTTTGGGGGCTTAGACAGCAGTAAGAATATGTGTGGAAAGGCTCCATGCCTTATGGAATCCCAGGCCCTAGGGAACCCACTCCCTACTTCACCAGTAGTGAACTATTCCCAAGGAAGCAGATTAAAGCAGACTTAGATGACTACAAATCATACCCAGGATTGCTTTAGCCACCCTTCCCAACAGTCTTTTGAAACAGCCTGTGAAAACCAAGATTTTTCAGAGGCAACTTTTGAAACTCCTCCCAAAGCTCTTCATGAAAAGAAACTGTGGCCTGAGTGTGTGAAATTGGGATCCCCAGACTGCTCACACTGTGTGCACTTCCAAATTCTGGGTTGCTGTGGAAATCAATATAAAGTCATAATTTGAGAGGTACAATTTCAGAGGAAGAGTCAAGAATTGGAGGTGATAGACTTAAGCTGACATTGCCTGTAGCAAGCACCTTTGTGCAGCTTTAACTCACGTGGATACCAGTGTTCCTTGGGGCAGTGTCACACCCCAGGCACTGGTCACATCATTCCATAAGCAAACCCTTGTTGCACAGAGCAGCCACGCTCGGGCTGAGCCCAGAGAAGCCACTGCTTGATTTAACTTTGCTTTCCCTCTGTCTGTCAGCATTGCTGTCCCATTCTCTCTCCCTTTCTTGTGCTGGCAGATGTACTTTTCTCTTTCCTATTTTTTGTACTTGCTTTCAAATACTTAATAAGCATTTTTTAACCCATCATCTTCATTTTCCTTTTTAGTTTCCTGCAATTGCCTCTCTTTCAGGACTTCCTTGCTAAGTTCTCTCAATTCTCTCAACTCTATCATCATTTAGACAGGATGCATTCAGGTTTCACTTCTTTGTGTCTGTGTTTTACTCATCTTCTGAAAGGTCCCACCAATACCTTCTCCCAGCCAGGATTGCTTTTATTTTGGGCAGCCATTAAGTACTATTTATTCTGGGATCAGATCCCAGGGTAGATGGTGGTGCTTATTTTGTACGAACCTTCTCATTTCTTCAAATGCACATTTTATGTGCCCAGGCAGTTCTCTGTACCATCAGCTTTCTTACCTACTGCTTTTGTCAAGCTGTCCCAGCTAAAATGTTGTCGTGCTACCGGAGGGAGCTTCCCAGATATAAATATAGAAACAAAGATGAATTGTTTGACCTTGTCAAGAGTCTCAATGTGGTGAAGAGAAAGAGGGTGGAGAGGAAAGGCCATCAACAACAACAAGAGACTACCTAACATGGGGACTGAAATTTCCACATGGAAATTCGTCACCGTAGTCCCAGGGGAACCACAGGGTGAAAGGTCTGGAGAAGGAAAAGGGAGGAGACAAAACCAGTGGCAAATTGTTTGAGAGTCACTTGTAAATTCGAGCTGTCTCAGATCCTTCCACCCTGGTGAGTGAGCAGTGTCAGGGGAAGGTAAGCTGGGCTCTCTAGTCCTATACTGAACATACAGTGGCTCCCTCAGGATCTTGACTTGCCATTAAAATCCTGTCCTTTCAGAGGAGATTTATCTATTGCAGGGAGTGTTCTGGATAGCCTGGGCACAGTGAAGTTTTCAAAATGCAAATAGTTGCATTTGCAGCTGCATAGTTAACGTCATTATTGATCTGTTTTTTCTGAGAACTTGTAATCTTCCCTTGGGCTGCTTTTTATCTGAGCACTCATCTCTTCCTTCTCAGAACCCTCTGACCACTCTCATCTTCCCTTTCCTGATTCTTTGTTCAAATAGGCCCAAAGAGGAGTTGCCATTTATTCTGTTCTCTCAGGATGGCTGCAGGACATGTAAACAAGTTAAATTTTGTAGAAGACAAAGGAGTCATTTATAGTACATAACAGTGGTGTTTTGTTTTGGTTTTCAATTACATAAATCAATTAAATCACATTACAAATCCCTTTCCTTAAAAATGCTGGTTTTCAACTCCAAATGTTTGTTTTGGTCTGAAGCATGAGCCTGGTGTGTGGCCACAAAGGGATGTTTGGTGTGTATATGACAGTGAAATAATATGGAAACACAGATTGTATAGAATATGAATCTCTGGTGGCATCTCGGGTGTCTCCCTGTGATGGTCACACAATGATTTGAAACGCTCAGTAAAGGCATTTCTGCTTAGGAAGGGGCACACAAGGAAAAGAAAAGCAGGGCCAGACAGGAAAGAGAAAATGGGAAGGAAAGGGGAAGGAAAACTGCTGCCTGGAGTCACGGTGTGCCACCAACACACCCAGCTGGGACATCCCCGGGGCAGCTCAGCAGCTGGGAGCAGCCAGATGATCCGGACAAAATTCCTGGATCTGTCATGTCTCTTGCTCACACTGCAGCAGTTTGTCAGTACTTCGGAGGGAACAGAGTGTTTGTTACCCCAGTGAGTGCTGGAGATGGTACAGCCGTTGGACACAAGGCGAGTGCAGGAGCTCCTCTGGAACACCTTCCTGAGTGACTCCTCACTCACTGCTGTGCAAAGGGAAAAACATTCATTTATTCTATAGACTCACTGAGATCTCTGAGTCACCAGTCACAAGAGCACAGTTTGAGAACCTTGTAGTAGCTAATTTAATGTTAAGATTCAGCATTTTGAGTCTCGATGCTTCCAGCACTATGGCTGTGTCAGGGTGTAGATTAAATATAATACTATAAATACTATAAAACTGGGCTGAACTTTCTGGTAAGTCTGGAGCAGGAGCAGACCACATTCAATGAACCTGAACTCACTTGCTTAAAATCCATCAGGTTTATCCACCCTTTTACCTAAAGAGGAGAGTTCTTTTGGTGTCTTTGAAAATCAGAATATTTTCCTCTTCTTTGCAACAATAATTCTGTCTTTCCATGGCAGTTAACAGGAATAAACAGCAGTGTCCCAAAGGATGACTGTGCCTAGAGACAGAGAATATGTCTTATCTGAAAGGACTGAGAGGTGGGAAGTGTCTGTTTGAATGAAGAGCTACTGGGCTGTTAAGAGAACTGAGGAAAACACTGCAGGGATTGGGCCGGACTAGGAAGAGTAAACAACTCTCTTTCAAGATGTTTCAATTCTGAGCACTGGCCACGTGCATTTATGCTATGAGAGCCCTGGGGATAAAATCAAACCAGGTATAAAATCAAACCTTAACAGCAGTGTCTGTCAGATCCTCACTAAAACTACAACAACTTCATAAAACTTCGTAAGATTTATAAAAGCATTAGGGGATCTGCTTTTGAAGCCACTGAGAATTTTTCCTACACTAAGGATTTTGGGATGCTGCCTGAATGAAAGACGTAGCAGAAATTAAGGTTTTAAAAAGATTAAAGTCAGCAGTACCCTGCAGAGGCACATGATGTGGGTACCTCTGGGGATCCTTTAAAAATCCAAAAGGTTTCTGGCTTTAACAAGGAACAGAAAAGATTGGTCTGGTAAACAAGAGGTTCCTAATCCTCAGTAAAGAATGAAAGAGACTCCTGCATATCTTGATTTTGTTTTTAGAAACTTTGCTTTAGCGTGTGTGCAATTGTAATATCAAAACACCACTGAAAAATTAACATGGAAACTACAACTGATATATCTGCACTCTCTTATAATACACAAATCCAAGAAACAAACTCATGTTTTAAAAAAATAATTGGCATTTTGGTAATTTAGACCATGTGAATCATTCATGCCCTATGAAAAGAGGGATAATGTCTAAAGAACTTCAAGATTCTGGTCTACAGAGTGTCTTTTATCACAGCATCTTCAGAAACCCTGGGGATGAATTAGACACAATAGACTCGTGTTTCATATAGAAGGAGTTTCCAAAATGAAAAATAAATCTCAGGTTCTGTTTTTGTACAGGAATTATCTGCAGTCCAAGATCAATAATTGACCAAGACAAGTCTCCTGGTTCTGGCTGATGGCAGTGTCAGATC
Source organism: Pseudotriccus pelzelni (assembly GCA_035584735.1). Lineage (NCBI taxonomy): Eukaryota > Metazoa > Chordata > Aves > Passeriformes > Tyrannidae > Pseudotriccus > Pseudotriccus pelzelni. The sequence goes on along the minus strand of JAWMRA010000036.1, from coordinate 2,714,131 downwards.
CTTTAGTGTGAAACCACCCAAAACACGATGGTGGAAATAATGGAATATGCTCTCTGTTGTAATAGTGCACAGTCCATGAGCTGTGGGTTGCTGGGCATTCATATGGAATCTGAGGGTACTCTCCAAATGAAAGCAACTTCTCCTTCCTCTGATAAAGCTGTATTGATTCCTTGTCATACACGAGAAAGCAAACAATCAAATGAAGGTGAAATGAATAACACAGAAACGCTGGCTTATATTTTTTCCCCAGCTGTAATTGTTGATAGGCTGCTTGTTCAGGGCAGGATAAGCAGTGGTGTCTTTTGCAATTTATTTATTTAGTCTTCAGAACTCAAGCTGTTTGCACCTCCCATATAAGGAATTTTCTTGAAGTTTTCTAAATCTGTAGCTTAACACACGGACACACTCGTGGTCATCCTTTGTACCTAAATGTGTGAATGCACTTGCATGTGTGTAGCGAGCATTTGACTGATCTGCCATGCACAGTGATCAGACAAACTAGGAAATTTCTTGGCTTTTATTTCTCTGACAAGGTACTTTTATTCTGAGAATATTTCTTAAAAATCATAAAAATCAAAGGAAAGAAGTTGTAAAAATATACACAGAGGATTGGTTTTTTCCTTGTTCTTTTAGATGAAGAAAGAAATGTCATCCTGAAATTTATTAATTTCCTCTACAGAGAAGACTTTGCCAAAATACACGAAGGGAGGAAAACAATCTGACTTATGTATTAGTTGCATCAAAGTCCTCAGCTCAATAACTATAGAGAAAATTAAAGCCTTGAAAGAACTACTCCCAAAAAGCTGAGCCTCAACCCCTGAGGCTGCCCCATTTCTGATTTTCCAAGTCAAAATCTGTCCTTTTTATCCAGCTGGTCAGTGATGGGGATGTGTAGCTGTGAGATGAGGCTGAGAGGGACCAGTGCAGCCATGAGAGACTCTGCTGATCTGCAGCCCCCCAGGTCCCTGCTGTGCCCCAGGAAGCACTGAGTTGACTGAATTTCTCTGCCCAACTGAGAAAATGTTCAGAGGAGAACCTGGGCTGGCAGGTTCTCCCCCAAACACTGACTGAAACCTTGGATTTTACATTTATACCCAGTGTGTACGTCAGGAGAGCAGAAAGTGTTCTGGGTTCCTGTAGCAAGTTGCAGTCACAGAAATTGCTGCTGTGAGATGAACGTGACATTATCAGCCTGACAAACATTCAGATGATCATTGCTTACACTGGAGCAAATTTGAGAGATTCCTGGGGAGAAAGGTCTGCCTTGTCACAGAGGCTTGGAAAGATGTGTGAGAGCTCATTTCCTACAGAGATTATTGTCTGCCTGCGGAGACAGGAGCGGATGGGAAAGGAGGAGGCAAAAAGTTGTTTCTAGTGAGTCAATTGAACAATTGGGAAACAACCAGGGCCAGTTTTACAATGTCTTACACTAATAAAACCAGTATTGAACTCTTCAGTCCAACTGCCTTACAAGCCCTTCATGTGAGAGAGATGCACAATTGCAAGTTTTCAAAACTTCAGCTGAGAGAACAGGCTAAAAAAAATAATCTCTCCTCTTTGGGGGCAGAGGATCAAAACATTAGAGCAGCATGAATGAAGTTCAAGAAACAGTTTTCTCAGTCATCTTAAATTTCTCTACCTGGAAGCTACACCTGTGCAACTGGAACTCTACGAAATGGCACTGCTCAGCCAAATGGCAATGTAATATTTTGGTCATCTGTAACATTCACCTTTTGCAACTCATGAATTAACCTCATGTGCTCAGGCATAAAGAAGCATTTTTTTCAGGTTTTTTTCCTTAGGGAAAATGTGTTGTTAAGAAGGTGAAAGCACTCTCTGAACCTCTATAGTACAGCTGAATCACAATCCATCAGAAACAGGTATATGTGACTGAGGAAGTTTCTTATATAGATTTGATTATACTACTGTCAAACAATAAAAATGAGAGGCTTAAAGCAGCAACATATCTAGAATTCATGATGTGTCAGATTCTGGGGAATTTTGTCCTGAATATTAACATAAACTTGCTTTGAAGATATGAATCATTGCACAGACTGAAAACTGAACAGACTGAAAGACTGCAAATAGTAGAAGACAACAGGAGGAAATTAATGGGAACATGAATTCAGTCTCATTGTGTAAGCACTTCTTCTTTACATTTTCTCCATTGTTAGAAGGGTGGCAGATTTATTTTTTTTTCTGCTTTAAAAAATGACCTGATAGAAATTTCAAATTAAAAGAAGCTGGAGAAGTTGTAGCGCTGACAAATGCCCTGCTCACATTTGCTGAGCAGGCAGGCTGGCAGAGCTGCAGGAAGGCAATTTTATCCTACAGTTCCCACTGCTTACTCTGGTGCCAATAGGAGCACAACTGAATGGGCACAACTGATAAAACCTCCTGGAAAAGAAGAATACAGTACTACAGGTGGGTGAAATCCTTTTCTGCTTCAGATGCTCTGGCTTGGCAATTTTGTTTGAAATGAGAAGAGGAGACACATCTTGATTAGAGCCACGGGCCCAGATGGCTGCACGACGTGAGGATGGGAAGGCAGGCGGAGTCTCCACTTCCCACTCAGCCCTGCTACTTTGCGGAGTCCACATTTTCCATGGAAAGCCACGTTCAGGAGGAAAAATTCTTTATACTACTCAGTGCATTCTGTTCTGACTGAGGTTCTACAATAGTGCTTTCCAATATGTTTTAGTGTATGTTTTATTTCAAACAGTGAACAATTCCTAATATTAATTGAGTAGAAGAGAGCCAAGGTGTGGGCTGCTTTTGAGGATGATTTGTTTTTTGAAGTGCCTCCCCTGTAAATGTTGCTCTTGGGTTGAGGGTCTTATTCCTCCAGTGAGCTGGAAATTACAGGCTCAAAGCAGTCTATCACAAGTAGGCCCATGGCTTAATAACCATATTTTCTGATTAGAGGTGTCTTCCTGAATGAGGCTCTGAGTGAGTGAATGAGGGGTTCTTGCAGAAAGGCCTTTTGCATCATTTATTTGGAAAACAGGTAGTGCAGTAGGACCCAGGCCACTACAGCAAAATGAACCTGTTACTTACCCTGGACTAAAATATTAGGTCCAGCTTCTCTAAACGTGGCAGATTAAGCACAGGCACTTCAACAGTGCTACTAATGTGCTTATCTGTAAGAACATTATATACAGAGGATTCAAAACACTGTTAAACAGAAGGAGAGAATCAGATTTGCAACAATTATAACAGATATCAGAAACTATCAGCTGATAGAAATGAGTGCTGTTTTAATATGCTTTTTAAAATAACATTGTTGTAAGTCTGAAAACTACATTAATTCAAAGATGTGATAAAGTGTTTATCAGTTTAATCAGTTCCTTTGTTAGATAAGGTTGGCACAATGTGCTTTGCCCATTCCATCCCCCAGTCAGTAGGAGAGTGGCTCAGATGGCTAAATGTGGGTTTTTAATGTCACCTCACAGTCTGATGTATCTCTTGGGTCTGTCAGGTGGGACTTTAGGCCTGCAGGGAACTTGGACTTTCCTGGGGTGCAGCTGGAGGCCAGGCAGGACACCCTTGAAAACTGAACATGGAGACTCGTCTGGAGGCTGAATTCCTCCCTAAGTCACTTCTGTTCAGTGAATCGATCGGGGGCTTGTCCCTGACAGAGCAAAACTCTCTGAAAGGAAAAATAAATCACAAAACCAGCTGAAATTGTAGCTGTGTCTTGTGGTTCTGACCTGAAGTAGAATTATCACATGCAAAAGACACAAGGAAGTGTGAAGCCAAATCATAACTTTTTTTCTAAGTACCTGTTAATATATATATGTATAATATTTTCAGGTTCCAATTAGGTACTTCTTCAGCTGATAAGAACATGGGTGACAAAACTAAATCTATTTGAAATCAGTACATTTCTTCTTTTTGTTTGTTTGTCTCTTACTTCATGATATCTCTGCCTGTAGCTTCCTTCCCATGTATCTGTCACAAAGTTTAGGATAAGCAGGGACTGCCATGTAAAGTCACCTCCCCAGGAAAGCCAGAGCATCTCCCAGGGCTCCAGGAGAGCAGCTCTCCTCCAGCTGCTGGATTCAGTGTTTTGTTTTCCTAAACTTGGCTTCAGTGGCAAGTGCTGATTCAGCAGCTGAGGCAGTGACTGTGAGCTGCCAATGCAGCAGGTTGATTAGCTGATTGTGGTATTAACCCATTATCTGAGTTCACATTCCCAAATGTCTCCCATAATTTGCCTTCATGGAAAGAGTAAAACTGTCGATATTAAGTGAAACCCCCAGTTACCTGAAGGGTGTAAGAAGGATAAAAGGATGAAATCCTGGTAGGAAGTGAATTTACATCCTAAATGATAAAGCCAAATGAGGTCAGGCTGATACCACCTGATGGAAGGTGCATTCATGATTTTTTTCCCCACCATCTCCCAGTTACTGATACAAAGCAACAATATGTCAGTTCCTTATAAATATCAGATCCCAGTCATCTGTACTTGATGCTATTTTAAACTCTTCCACGTGAGAAAAATGGTTAAAAATAAAAATACAGCCTTTTTATTCTTCTCTAAATGTTCTGTTCAGTTCTTCTTGCTGAGAGAATCACAGACCTGTCTATAAATATCTAACCCAGATCTACAATTGCTTGTTAAAAAGAGGGTGTTTGGTAGAAAATTGAATGAAATACAAACCGTCTTTTATTATATTTTTATTACAGACCAGATGTGGCCTCTCAATTTACCCTCTATCATTTGGAGATGTACATTCACTGAGAACATTGCATGTGTGCATGTAAATATTTTGATGTTGTCATGGTATAATAAAGGGTAATTGATTAGAAAAATCCCGATGGGATTTTCCACTTAAGAGCATGTTGCTGTTTTAGCACTGTTGTCTTCGAACTAAACATGTGTGAATGCATCTATTTTGATTGATCCCAAACAAAAAGCAGCAGTAAACAGGCAAGGATTTGGCTTTTGGTCAATGAATAGCACTGGCAAGTTGAATGAAAGTCGGGCAGCCCAGAGGTCCAGCGAGCTGTTAGATGTGTCAGATGCTGCACCTCACCAGGCAAACACTGCTCTCTTCAAGTGAGAATGGGACAAATCTGAGATGGGATAAATGGTGACCTCCCTGCCATGGAAGAGGGAACAGAAATCCCATCTGATCATCACACTTGCCTCAAACTACCCTTTACTATTTCCACACAAACTTCATTTTTCAGTAGGTTTTGGGTGTTTTCAGTCTCTCTGAATACAAAGAACAACATTTAGAGTACTGAGCTAAGGAACAGGATTTCTCTGCTGTTTGACTTTGGCATTTAATCGCCTGTAAACACTATTTGGAGACATATATTTCTCTTTAAATTCCTGTGGGAGCTTAGCTACATGTAGTGCAATCAATACATGCTAAAGGCCCTAATTGAGAATTTCTGGATGCAGAACAAGGTGAGACTGAAGAAAACTTAGAGTAGTGCATTTTTCAGCTGAGCTGGGTTTTAACTCTGCCATTAATCAACAGCAAGTTCCCATATGGTGGTGTTGGAATAATAACCCTAAACTTTTCAGACCTGTTCCATTGCTCAGGTACTGTGTGTTCATAATTCCTTCACTGCCAGCAGTTGATTTACAGGTGTCTCCCCCAAAACTGCAAGTGTTTTGCTATAGCAGCTGGAAATGCCTGAAGGAGCTCTCTGTGTAGAGAGCACACGAACGAAGATCTTCCTCCCCAGGATGATGGTGACTGATGCTGTTATTTCTGCCACAGTTGGGTAATGTGTGGAAGATGCTTTTTCTCACATACCAAGTACTATACTAAAGATACATGTAATGTGACAGTTTCTATAGTAACTACTTGTTCTTTATGGAATCGCAGATTAAGCCTGTACACCTTGTTATTGTTCTTTTATCCTATTATCTAGACTACTCAGTTACCACAGATACATTTTTTATTCTATTCCCTTGCCAACATAACTATATCAGGGATTTATGCGCTTGCAAGTAAAGAGTGCCTATGAAAAACAAAACACTGTTAAAAGTTCTAAATTGACCACTGTCTGATCTTACAGATGCTCCAAGACATGTCAGCACGTACACTGAAAGCTAAAATTTCAAAATAAAACTGTAGAGATATTTTTTATTACAGCAGGGCAAATTTATGATTTGAACATTATTGTTGTTTTGCTAGCAGAACAATGCAAGTTAGGTATATGGCATTTCCTTTTTAAATACTAAGACTTTACCAGAACAACTTTGCCAATCCAGATGTACTGGCAAACTCTTCTAGTGTGAAAAACACCTAAGCCTCTGGACTTATAGGAAAATTTCCTTTATGTGGTATACTGATTTTTACATGAAAGTATTTCATTATTATAATTCATCAGTGTGACAGCTCTGCTGATAATATCAGTACTGGAAGTGATATCATTTACAGGAATCAGATGCTTTCTGCTCTGTATTATGTTGGCCTTATTGTGGGAAAAATGCCTGCATCCCCTGTGTGTGTGTGTTTGTGTGTGTGTCTGCTGCTATCTCCAGCTGAAGTGTATCAGCAACAAATCATGCCTATAAAATTAGCAGTGTAGGGGGAAATCAGCTATTTGATCAGGGCTGAAGATTCAACAATGCAACTAGTATTGTAGCCAAAAGGAAAAAGACACAAGGAAAAATGTAAACTATAAATTGGGTAAACCCATTAATGAGATAAAGAGAAAATTATACTCCCCGTTGATTTTAAAAAGCTGTAGTAAATTACACAGATACAAACGGAAAAGGCAGAAAGGCAAAAGCAGAAGGAAACATATGCCCGGTACTGAGAGCAACTGAATGATGGAAGGAAAGCAAACAGCAGGTAAATCCCATGTAACTAAATAAACTGTTTTCTCTCCCTTCAGCGCATCAGTCCAACACGCCTGCGACTCGTTCCGCCTAAGATACGCATGGTGGAAGCAATGCGAACCCTCCCGGCCGGGCCGTGCCCCGCGGGGGCCGTGCGGGCAGAGCCCGCGGCACAGGCCGGCAGCGCGGCCGTGCCCGCACATTATGTAATGCGCGAGTGCGGCGGAGCGAGAGCCGGGAACGAGCCACAGACCCCCCGGCACCATCGGCTCCTTCTCCGGCGCGGCGGGGCGGGGGCTGCGGGGGCTGCGGGGGCTGCGG
>JAWMRA010000036.1:2524356-2706970 GCA_035584735.1 Pseudotriccus pelzelni | reverse complement strand
CCGGAGCGCAGCCGGAGCCGCCCGCCGGCCGCGCCGCCCCGCCCGCGGTACCCCCGCGGTTGGCGTGGAAACGGGCTGGAACTCCGGCTCCTCCTCCCGCGCCAGCCCCGCGCTCCCCCTGCCCGGCTCCCCGGCGAGAGCGCCGAGCACCTCCCTGTCTCCCGCGGGGGGCCGCCGGACAAGTGTTCCCACCGCCGCCTCTAGAAAATCCCGGGGTTTTACGGCTGTGTTTTCCAGGGAGAAGATGGGAAAGGGCAGGTTCCTGCTCCTGCTGGGGCTGTGGGGTTAGTCCTTGCAGTCGTGGTGTGTCTGGTCGCGGCAAATCACAGATGCTGATGTGAAAAAGGGCCAAAGCAGAGGAGAGGCGTCAGTGGATGCGAGCGTTTGTACTGATGGATTGAGGAGGTGGAGGCTGCCTGGTGCTGGAGAGGTGAGTGCGATATTCTGCATTTCTTTCTCTCTTAAATCAGTTTAGTGATGAACATTTCCCTCTCTGTGTATTTCCAAAATAAAAAGGCACTTCTAAAGCAAGGAGAAAAAGATGTCATTTTGAAACAATAAGCTATGATTTTGCTGGATGGAAAAGATGAATGTCACTGTGAGGTAGGAACATTTCACTATGTGTAGAGAAAAAATAGTAAGGGGAGGCAGGCTGCTGATCCAGTGAAAATGACCTTCTCAAGGGATACTGGCCTTCTGTCAGCTGCTGCTTCATCTTGGGCCCTTTTTCACAAAATTAAGTCATCTCCCTTTCCTAGGCTGGATTGTAACCCATTAATATCCAATACCTGAGCCTTAATAAGATCCGTCGCGTTCTCTTAATGATTGAGAAAGATAATCCATTAGATTCTGCCTGTTGGGAGAAGAACCTCCACGCTATGTAGCACCTCCTCCCAGGGCAACGCAGCCTGCTACCGTTCTGTCAGAACAGACTCCTGCTTCCCAATTTCTGTAACAAACCCTCCCGGTAACAGGCACAGCTGCTCATTCTAAGGCTGTGTGGCTCTGCAGAGCCTGGATGCGCTCCCTGTCCGTGTGTGCCCATGCACGTGAAGGAATGAGGAGGGTTTATATTAATCTGCACCTGTGGACGGCTCCCATCTGCAGTTGGGAACCACAAGTTTTTCAGTATCTTTGCATTTGCATTTTGGGTGAGTGATTCATGCACAAACCCCCCAACCCTTCCATGTGAGCTGGGAGAGCTGCAGAAAAATATGTGTCAGTTTAATTTCTGCTGATAGTACTGATCTGCTTTGGCTGTTGCACTGTAGGGGCTGTTTAACGTGTGTTCTTGCGGTATTTATTCTGGAAGCTGCTGACCTATCTAGGCAACATTTTCCTGGGAAGATCTGAGAAAAAAACCCACTAGTTTTCCCTTCAGCATTTCTTAGTATTTCTTCATATCCGTGTTCTGATACCCTTCCACCCACCATTTGGTTTTTATTTGGGCTCCGTATTTCGCGCCATTGTGGGTCACACCCTTCGAGCGGCAGCCAACATTTCATCCGTAGAGGTTATGACAGCAGGTCACATATTCACAGTGCTGTGAACATCTACCTGTGGATCACAGAGGAGTGAAAATGAGAGAGTGTGTTTTGTGCTTAGGGGAATTTTCCTCTGACTTTGTGGACGCAGACGTTTGAAGTCCAAGCTGATGGCTTGGGTGCTGTTACAGGCAGAAACAGGCACTTTTCTTCAACAGGGCGCACATTTGCAAGCTGAGCAGATACAGCTCTGCAGAGCTGAGAGCGTTGTGCCATTAACTCGCCTGTCTCCAACAAATCACTTGTTTGGAAGCTATCATGCAAAAAGCCCAGCTCCCTGCCCTTGGGTAGAGGACATTATTACAGGAGAGGCCTATGTGTATAGAAGGATGAAGTTCCAGTCTTCAAGAAGCCAGTGACAGGGGTAATCAAAAGAAAACAACTTAGTTAAAAGGCATATTTGGGAGAAAAACTCATGCTACCTCTCATTACCAAAGCACTGACTTGCATTTTCAGAGCAGAATCCCCTTCTGTGTGCATATACATGCTTATAAAGAAAAAAAGCTGATTAATTCTGTGTAAGCCATAGAAATTTCATTCTGACAATGGACCTTACAGAGATGAATCAACTCCGTGTGCTGCATACAGAATGCTGCACCTCTGGCTGAGTATTATGTGCTTGTCACTTCATAGGCCATTGGTGAACAGAGTTGAATAACTCTTCTGGAGGTACTACCTTCAATTTTGTAAGCCTCCAGTAGAATTTAGTGTTTCAGCTACAGGCCTTGGTTTTGAATTTAACAGTAATAATCTAAAAATAACCAGCCAGGTAGCTCAGAAGGACCGAAGTGAAAGTGTTCTGCTTGTCTCAGTTCTGATTACACACTGATGGAACAGGGTATGATAAATTTTAAGAAACCGAAGCAGAAACACAAAGCAGAAATTTGTCCCTTCCTCTTAAGGAATCTACCTGCTAAGGGAAGGGGATAAGGGTAATAGACAATTCAGCAGGCAATAAAAGCTTAATCCTTAAATGGTGAAGTCAGCTCTTCCTCTCCAGCTTAAGCAGATAAGGATTTTGACGGCAGATAGTCCTGGGTGATACTCAGTGGTGAGGCAGTAGAAGAGAACAATGTCTTCTTCTTTCTCCCCCTCCAACAATTAAAGAAAAATACTCGCAATTCCTTTGGGTTAAATCACAGCAATTCCCCTTATTTCAGAAGAGATTCTCCAGATCTATGTGACTGAAAATGGGAGTTGAATCTCGCTAGTTCTCTGTAAAGTTTTGGCCCCTGGAGTTGTTGGAAGCATTGTCCCTGATTTCAGTGGGAGAGCCCAGGCCAGCACACGCAGTTTCCCTGACCAGGCTCTCCCTTCCCCTCTAGGAACAACAATGTTGAACAATTTGGTAGCTGATTTCAGTGGGGTCACAGGCTCAGTGACAAATTTGGTAACTCTTTACTTGCATCACAAACTCTAATTCATAAATTATCAGTGATTTGAATCATAATCTTTTTCCTGGGAAAACTGGAGTGTTATTCCCACAAATGCTGTTAAGATTGGCATTACACCTTCAGCAGTAACAGCTTCTAAGAAACAATTAACTATTTTCTTTTATCTAAGAGACCTTTCAAAGCAAAGCCCTTAAAAATCAAAATATTGGCATACTTGGATCAAATCGTATTTACATTTTGAGAGAAAAATTGTCTTATTTTTATTAAAAAAGAAGGCAAAGTTTTGTTCCTTGTGATCCCCAAAGTATCCAGAATAAATCCACATCCTTTACCAGTTACAGCAGATTCCCTTCACTCTACTTGAGACCATAATTTGACTTATAGTTTGTAAGTTATATTCGAAGTTCACATTTTTATTAAACTTTCCAGAACCCAAGAGTGGTGATTAAGAAGCCCAAATTTCAACTACCATACTGATGAGAATAATCCCAAAAGGGAAAAACTAGACTGTTCCAAGCAACCAAAACTCATTCTCTTGAAAAGTCCCCTGGCAATTTAAGGTATGTGGAGTAGACAAGATGACAGAGAAGAACTAAATTTGGCTTTATTTATTCTGTTATTAAATCTGGAGTTGCTACATATTAGCAAGTTAAATTCTTTTAGCTTTATTCAAGTGTAATCAAGGACAGAATTTAACCCTTGAAGTGAGAGCTACAGAGCAAATACTCTTCTCTCAACTCTTGCTTTTCCCTGACACTGAAGGGCACTGGTGGAATGGGATGGAAGGAACAGATTAATGATGGGCCATCACTTCTATGTTACCTGGACTTCCAACATTTGTTACTATTAAACACATGTAAAATCGCAGCTAACAAAACGCATTTCAGAAGGCACCAGCTTTTCATGTGTTTTTTTTACTTCTGCAGCTCAGAGAATTTTCTGTGGTTCAGCAGGAACTTGGGTATCCCCAGAACCCCATTTTATTATTTAGAGCTGGACATCCAATGTGTTGTTAGAGAACAGAGTTTTACCCAACAAATCCTATTTCCCTCTGCCCTTGTTTTCTCTTTAAGCCCCTTATACCAGAGAGGTGTTTCTCCTCAGGATTGCTAAGTCATCACATCAAAAAGACAAATGTGCTAACATTTCCAGACAGGTCTAGGTTGCAGAAATAGCCCGTGAAATTACCAGTGATCGCGTTGGCCAATGGAGAGACGTGGAGAGGCAAATCTGAAAGCTGAGTTCAAATTCCAAGTGTTCATTTTGCTCACATACAGGAAGGATAAAGACCAGAAAGCAAATAATGATTTCTAAGGAACTGCAGCTTGTTAATCTGATATTTTTACAGTCGATTTATTAAACAGTAATACCCTGGACTTGGCAATTGGAAGGAATTATTCCCATCATTTTTAGATGCCGATGACACGGACATGTACATATGGAGCAGTTGTTAAGGCTTCCCTTATAGGTGGTGGAGAGAGAAAGAGGTTTCCACAGTGGAATTAATCAGCCTAGTTTTTTGACCACTGTCATGGTGTGAGATGAGTGACCTCTGGCAGTGACTCCTCCCCACCGCCCCTGAGGGAAGCACGCAGAGATCAGCTCTGAGGTGGCCACCCACATGCACGTGCTAAACCTGGACAGATGGATCCCACTCTTGCTGTCTATATTGTAATGTTTAACCAAGCTTAACTAGTTAATGATGAAGATATTTTCATGGTTCACCATAAATATTTGTAAGTCATAACACAGTTGCTGTTCCCTGCCTACCGACCCTCCTTCCTTGACAGTAACTAGGCTGGTGCACCAGCTCCTTCCTCTGGCTGTGTCTTACTGTTAGTGCTGGAAAGGCTGCCCTAAAACACCACCAGAAATCCAAATCTTTTAGCCAGTTTTCCCTAGTAATCCAGGCAGTATTCTAGCTTACATTCCCAGTATTTTCCAACCTTATCCAGCCAGTGTGGAATAAGTACCTTTATCTTCATAAAGCGCATGAAGGCAAACACAATTAGACAGCGTATCAAGTGTTGATGTACAAATCCAGTTGACACAGTTGTGTTGTGGAAGGAAACAACACAATTGAGCTGAATTGATTACAAGTTGGTGTCATGGCACAGGAACAAAAGCCCAGCTGGATGTTTAGCTGTGAGAGGGCTTGCTGTTTAGAGGGGTGTGCACCTGGTTATTATATTTCTTTACGGGAGAAATATCTGGGTGATTCAAAAGGATATTTGTGTGCCATCTAAGGGAACATTTTCTGACAATAATACAAGTTGACTTGGGTTTTTTTAAATAGTTTCTTCTCTGAATATTATCAGCCCAAGTCATATAATCCAAATATTTGGAATGTACCAACAAAATGTGATTTCTTTTGGATATGCAACATCCATTTATACAAATATGCGAACTGAGTGTTATTTTCAGTTTGAATGTCTTATGAGAAAAGAAAGACCAGGGTATTAGCTGTTGGCCTTCTATGTTTATGCTTTGGGATTCAAACCAATACTACAAAAAAGTTTTACTGTATCATTTAAAGCACTAAGTTCATTAAATCAGTGCATATGATGCCAACCAAATCCATTCTAAACTCAAATATCCCAGAACAAACACTGTTGCACTAGAGCATCTCTCTCTGTACTACCAATGAGTTAATAGTGTCCCACAAAATCCCTTGGCAGGAAGATTTTCTCTCAGGATGCCCTTCCGCGCCTTGTAAATTTGGCAGAGTTTGGGGTACTCTGGTAGAAGCCATTTTGTCATGGGAAGATATTTATATATTCTTACAATTGCTAAGAACCTACTGAGCTTTCATTTTGTATTGCTCAGTAATGGGGGAACCTCACCTTAATCAGTCATTTCAGAGCCATGTTTTAAACCTCTTTTTCAATCCATCTATGTCCATGAACAAATAAACTTACCTTAACTTGAAATGCAGTGACATTTATGTTGGTATTTAAAATTATAAAGCTAGCCTACTTCAAATTCGAACACTTGTTCTAGTATCGTATTGTTTCTGTCCCCTGACTGGATGTGCAGTAAGTCCTCTGATTATGTTTCATGCTGGGAATGCTCCCAGAAGCAAATCTGAACTTTGCCTCATGGCTGTGCTTACATAGGTGTGTCAAGTTTGCTTTTTGCATGCATGCTCACAAAAAGAAATGGAATACTGAAGACTTTATGTATTTTTTTTTTTTTTTTTTAAGTTACAGGAACAAATTTCTGGGTACTGATTTTAGAGACCAATTGTTTTAAATGTGAAAAGATTTTAGGCTGCTGGTGAGATCAGTATTATATCAGTACAATAGTCTTTGATCTCACAGGTCAAGTCAATATACAATGGTCTAAACAAATGAAAGTATCGGGTATCAACATCAACAGGAGGTAGGAATCTGTGACTTTTAACACTGCAGGTTGCAATTCTCCCTTGTTCCTGAGAGGCCTGGTTGTACCTGCAGTTCTGAACAGTGCAAATTCTATTTAACAGAAATTTAAATACTGATAAAGTAATAACCTACCATATAGACAAAGCACTGAATTATTGGCTCTGTTGTCCAGTTCTCTGTCAGTGCAAGGGGGTTATAAACTAAAATTAAATGTTTACAGAGGATATTACCCTGGCCTGTGACAAGAAAAGCCTCTCTCCTTGCTGTGTCCATGGCCTGGCAATTTCACCCCTCTTCCTACTTCTGCAGTCAAGGAAACCAAGAACAGCCACTGATATTGTGGCATTTTGGGATCAGGCCTGGAGACTGTTTTAATTCATGCTGAGATTTAGGCAGCTCAACCTGGCTCTGTAATCAAGGCTTGATCACAAAATACCATTTCTCCCTATCCAGAACTTAAACTTCAGACCAAGACCAGGAGTGTCTGAGTTTCTCTGTGGTTTTGACTACTTTATGTTGCTTTTCTAATTGTATCTTCTGATACTGGAGAGCAAGGAACCCCAAGTAGAAAACATGGGAATATCCTAACTTGGAAATCATTTAGGCACAATTTTTCTAAGAAATCTGAAAGAAATGGATGATGCCAATTAAAGTAAAAGGATGCTTTACAGGGACAGTTTGGCACACAGGCATAGGGAACTCTGGGAGTACCTTAAACTAATGGGGACTTAATTATCAAATGATGGGAGAACTCCGTGAACAGGACAACTACCTTCCTTTTTTACTCTTTGAGTGTTTCTACTAATAATATTATCTTACACTGAGAGAATTTCAGCCAAGTGGAATTCAAGTGTGTAAAAAGACAGTAAGGCACTTCCTCATGATCCCATAATCTACATTGGTTCTGTATTGACAGTACTCCACAAAAATAGGACCTCTAAGATAGACAACAATGTAGTAATTACCCAGTACCAGTTATAGGACTACCTTTGACATACAGGAAAAAACCCTGCTCAAGAAAATACCTGTATTCAGGTGTTTAAAAAGTAATTTTAGCTGGTATTATCAGGGCAGTGGCAAATGGAAAAAGACAAGAGTTCTTGATCTTTTCAGTTGATGGGAAGGCTCAGATCATTGCCCATGAAAAACAACAGTTCCCATTCCATACCCAGGCTGGAAGTCTGAACTAAAGAGTTTTTATTGGGCTAGAGGTGCCTCCCTACATTACTCTGAATAGGATTACAAAAATGGGCTATTTGGAGACAACTGATCAGTTTGGTTGTCAGAGTCAAGAAAGGCTAAATTTGATTAAAATTCTAAGAGAATGTAGGAACTCCTGCTGATGGTATGACTTGTTATTCCTCACTGAAAATAACTTGGGAGTAAAAGAATTGAGACACTTTCCCTTTTTTTGCTGCAAAATTGTTATTGAATAACACTGTCTTTTGGTGACAGCTAGCAAAAATGGCATTAGAAGAGTATCCCCTCAAATAATACAGAATAACACAGGCAAATAGCTTAATTATTTCAAAAAGTACTTTTAAAAATAAAATTTGAGCTTGCTTTGTCTCTGTTTGCAAGCTGTTGTCTAGACTTCAGAGTAAATTCTATATGGAGTGTCCACAGGCCCCAGATATTAACCTGGTTTCATCTGCTTTATGGTGCAATGTGAAAACATTAATAGAGAGAACTGTGAATGTGTTATTGTCTTGATACACAGGATCTAGGTGTCTTCATTCTGCATCTTACTCATGGTGTTGTATTCCTCCAATTACAGGAGTCTGTAATTAATCAAATTATCTGTACTACTGTAACTTGGGATTTTGGATACTTTATGCTTTCATAATTAATCCATGAAGATTTATTCACAGGTCTCACTGAAAGTTTACATAAACAAGTCAATGCAAGAAAATAATAAAGTGCTTGTAAACACAGTTTTGAATGCTGTCAATCTGCACAGCACTGTTCTTACTCAGCTGTGAGACAGGGAGTGCAAGTGGAATTCCTCAGACATGGATTAGTTTATTATCTCTCCTTACCTATGTTGTGAAGATTTATATTTGTTGGAGGTGTGTTAAGAGTATATCAGTCTGCTTGTTTACTCGGTGTCTGCATCTGTTTTGTCAGAAGCATCAATTATAGGCTCCACATTTCCTAAAATGTCATTTAAAGGATATATTTTTCCAGAGTTCTCTAGTTATAAAATACATCTGAAATACTATTTTTCACTACGGATAACTTCTTAGGCTTGTATTAGGATTGGTCAGAAGCAAGTGGAGGTCAACCGAATATGAACAGCAGAAGGTCAAGATTAAAAGACTTCAGAAAATAATGTCTAGGACTTGGCTCTTCCTTTTAACTTTTACAAAAGCCTTTAGAAATGTCACCCTTAGCAATGAGCTCCCTCCTGCCACCAACACAGAAAATGGGAAGGGACAGTTAAAATCCTTTTTGTGCTGGGCACCCACTGAAGCTACTTAACAACAGACACGAGAATCTGAAACACAAATCAAAATTGTACCTCACTGTTAGGAACTGAAAAAAAAAGCTCTCAGAATACTCAAGGAGACACGATGAGTATTATGATGACAGTACATTGACTTGTTCAGTGCTGTGCCTGTGTCTCTAAAAGAGCAGAACTACCTAAAGCTTTTACAGGTGGTTTCCCTGCTGCCCCGAGCCTTCAGTGGGCAGAGCAGTGACACAAGTGGGGCTTTACCCCTCCTGAGGGATTTGGAGCACAACACACTTTGGGAGGAGGAGGCTGCTAGCGAGTGTGTGTCAGTGCCATTGCATCCTAATGGGATTGCTGCCAGCTGGAAGAGATTGAAACGAGGTTGGAAGTGCTGTGAGGTGGCTTGGGCTGAAAGCTGTGTCAGCTGTGAGCTCTGGAACTATGGCCTGCTTCTGTGCTTTTGGTAGAGTGGGAAGACACCTTAGCAGGCATTTTCCTGGAGCTGAGAGGTAAGAAATTTTATGTGCCTTGGTTTCTGGAATGCCTGGAGCTTTTTGGGTGGTAGATCATGAGTTGTTCTCTTACTACTAAGATGCATCCTGGTGGGAAATTTTTCAGCCTGGCAACAACAAAGGTGCAGAAGTTGTTTGAAAGTCACAGATGGCATTAAGAGGCAGTAACCCTTGGCATCTTTTCATAGTTACAATATTAATTTCAATACCTCAGTTTAAAAGTCTTGAGGAAAGCTGTAAATGAACCAAAACAAAGGTATGATTTTAAGCACAGTTATCCTGGAAAAGCTCTAAGTAGTTCCCAGGCCAGGAATGGGATGAATCCTAACCAGGGGTACCCGAGATCACTGGAAATGCAGAACCTCCACCCCGTCAGCTCTCAGAGGTGTCCTTGTGCTCCTTTAGCAAAGCTTTCAAGGTGAATCAGTTCTGCTGTGCGTTGTGAATATCGGCCTCCACTTGGTAAACCTGCTTTCTGAGTTCCCTGTGGATTGGGAAGCTGGAATCCAGATACCTCCAAGAGCTTTTGCTCCATTCTGGCCTAATATGCACTGCTGAGACATTTGGGTGTGACCTCTCCTCTCCTCTGAAGGATGGCTGTGCCCTGGTGAACCTCCAGCATCTGTATTTTCTTGTCCCAGGTCTGTGCCTGTTTCCCATCGTTGTTTTCACAAAAGTATCAACAATAGATTTTTAGCGAGCGAAAAGAAATAAAACGGTGACTCATCAGCTTTCTTGCTGCATCTCATGTGTGTGAAACACAGAATGCTAACTAGGATAGTTAGGAATCAGGGGTAAAATTCCAGCTTTATGTGCCATCTTAATAGTAGGAGAGTGTTACCATAAGTATTTTTTTTTCTGGTAATATGAGAAATGAATAACTAAGGATCCATTGCTGAATAATGAATAAACTAAAGGCTCGATTAGCACCTTTCAGCTTTAAGATAATTTTAGTGCCACAGCTATTTGAGTCATGAAGAGATGTCACTGAGAGTAAAACGAAAAAAAGAGCAACCATCTGAAATGCTGTTGCTAAACCTGTGCTGTGAGGGTAGTGCTGTGTGTTTGGCTGGTTAGTGAAGCTCCCCCTTAAGCTCTTAGGACATCCTCATGCAGAAGAAAACCTGCCAGATTTGGGAGGTTTACTGTCAACAGTAGCAGCAGATCATGTGTGTAGTATCATAAATCAACCTGTCAGTTCTCAATATTTGATTCAAGAGCCTACCCCAAACAAAATGAACAAAACTATGAGTCCCAAAATGGTGAGCTGATAGCTGTGTACCTTAAAGAACAGGAGACGATTCTAGTTGAGAGCTGATACAAAAGGGAAACTCTTGTGACCTCAGCAAAGAAGAAGTTGTACGATAGGAGAGACAAATTATTTGCAGACAGAATCAAAGGGCTAAGGGATTAGTAAAAATGCCGTCACAGCTTTAAGGAAAAATATAGAAATTTTGGTTGCATGACTAGGAAGTTGGCAGGACTACAGAGAATAAAAAATTTGTAACTGGGGGAAAATATCTGAATGATGAAAATGCCCTTACACACAACACAGCTGGAACAGGAGCAGTAATTACCCTCCTCCCCCTCTCTCCACACGCAGTGGTGTACACACGAAAGTACTGCAGGGTTAATGGAACACCCAAAAAATCATCAGTATGTGTAAAAAAATTTCAAGCTACAACTGCTAATAGTACAAATAGTAACACAGTTACCAGTGCACAGCTGAAAAATAACACAGGATCAGGGAAAAATGGATTGGATTTTGATTTATCTCTAATAACAAACATAAATCCATATATATGTATCCATATTTCAGGTTTGGGAAAAAAGAACTATTTGCAAATTTGCTTGTGGCTGAAAAATAAAAACTTTGCCCAGCTAAATCTAAATCTTGGTACTCCTGTGTTAAATACCAGATTAAACATCCACACAGGCTTCCTCAAAAGATGGACTTAGATTTAGCAGCTCATTTTGGTACCTATGTGTTTTAAAAATAATTTCTATTAACCAATATACAAAACCTACTCATTTGTATTTGGGTTATAGACAAAAATCTATTCTTGGGATGATATGAAAGTGATCCACAATATTGACAAAATCGGAGTAGCCCTTTGAATATGTGAAGCCGTCCTGACCGAGTTTTGTCACAGTATGACTCAAAATGTATGTGCTCAGATTTGGCTTCTGCTCCTCTAAGGTTGATGAGACTTATGAACAAACACACCTGGTGAATACAGCAGAAGCCAGGCTTGGAACATGTGCACATAGGCAGGAAATCAGTGTTAAAACAATGATACTGATCCTGCTTCGGTATCTCCTTGTAACACAGTAATGAAGAGATCAGAGAAAAATGGGCAGCTGGAAGTTAAACTATTCCATTTCTTATCTACTCTTAAAAGAGTTCTCAGCATAGATATTCACATGTAAGAAGAATATGAACCATGCACTAAATTTTCATCAGTAAAGCCATCTCCATTGCTGGCACTCAGTATCCTGCTTGCAGTGTTTTTAAATACATTCTGTTTATTTTCATCCTGTTCAAAACCGGATACAGGCGCGTTTCAAAACCCACTCAAGTACCAAACCACTACTTTTTATGGTAAGTGGATCACAGCCACAGCACTTCACAGGGTTTGGGATGTCTTTATTCTCAATTTTCCCTCAACAAATAGCACTGTCATTGTTTCTGATGAGGAAGAACTATGAATACCCTCACCCCAAAGTGTCACTTCTAAGGCTGCCCTTTCGCCACAACTGTTTAAGTTCCTCTAGCTCATATTGCAGTCTCATTTAGTGCCACAGAGAAATATGCTTCATTGCGGTACTAAAAATAAGGTTGAATAAGAGGAAGAACTTAACATTACTTAAGAAACTTAAATCTTCAGGGTGTGAGCAAGGAAAAGCACTCTGAGAATATTGCTAGAGATGGTTGCACTGCTGCTCGGGCTTTGTTCTCTGGATAAATCCAGGCCTTCAGGCTCTTCAGATAGTTCAACCTGCATCTTCATCCACAACCAACTTGCTTATTAAGAGACATTTTCAAAGTCTAATGAAAGGAATTCAGCCACTCCAGTGTTCTCTAATGTTTAGTGTATGTTCAACATAAGTCTCTCCTAATCTCTAGCTGGGAGCCAGCACGGAGTGACTCGGATCCCTCTGGCTTGTGGTGGTGGGTGTGTAACTGCAGCAACTGCAGCTGGGGTGTGAGGAAGGTGTGATCACCCTCCAGAGACAGGGAATTGGGAAGGAGAGGCTGAAGAGAAATCCTAGTAGCTGCTAAACCTCAAAAGGATGTTGGGCTCTTTATGGCAGCAGCAATTTGTAGGTGGTGGGGTTTTGTGTTGGTGTTCTGTTTTGTTTTCAGAGGGAGGTGTTAGTGGAGGAAAAATGGTAGCTGAAGGAGTTGATGCATCAGATACAAAAGCCTTTTTGCCTTACTGTGAGTGAAAAGGAACTGAGTTTCTATAGGCCTGTACAGAACTTTATCCAGATGGCAAAATGCTGTAAAAAATGGCTTGGCTTGGCTTTTGAAACCAGGAGCTTATTCACTGCTGTACAATACTGTGCTCTAATGTTGGTGGCTGCAGAGTTATGACTGTGAAGTAGACGGGTATCTGTGTTTTGGATTGGGCACAAAGCAATTTCATATCAAAACCAGAACATGGGTAACTTCCTTCATATTCAGCTTATTAAAAAAGGTCCTTTGAATCAGAGAGTAACTCCAACAAGGGCTCAGCTGTCTGAGATGTACCTGCTGAAGCTCCTGCATGCAGCAGGATTGTACGACTGTCAAAGCTTCTGAATTTCAAAAGAGAAGCAGAATGAGACCAGGCGTGGGCTGCAGCTCTAATCTGTGCCTGGTAGCATCCAAGTCCTCTCCTGAGTCACATTTCTGAGAACATCGTGGATTCTCTTTACCCTCTTGGGATTTACTTTTTTTTTGCCCTGGACTGCAGTCTAATACTTCTTTCACTTGTCTCCCTTCTGTGGATAAAATCATGTTTAATATGAGTTGTTAGGATGAAACCTAGAAAATTCACAGTTCTGATGTAGATACCTTCTGACATAGCTCATATGGTTAATTTTATGTGTGACCCAGGGCTGGAAATTGCTACCTACCCTACCTACCAAACTCATCCCTGATGATAGCCCTGCCTTTTATGCTGATATCCACACTCCTTCTTCCTTTCATTCTCTTATTATATTAGGAACAGCATTTTAATCTGTGATTCTGTCTTGTTGTGAGGCTGATAACCTGACAAACCTACTGACGTTTTCTTTGTCCTTCTCCAAGTTAGACCATCATGAGAATTACTGGCTTTATTCTTTCACTGTCCTGCCTTCCTCTCCTACTCTTTTCCATTTGGAGCAGCTCTTTGATGCACTTCCTGCATCTTCCTCTCATGCTTTCATTGAGCTGCTGTTTCGGAACTCCCTTATGCTGTTCTCTCTTTGTGTGAATCTTCCATATTCCTCCTTTGCCTCTGTCTCCTGTTGGTACCCTGCTGCTCCTGGATACTCATTCAACCTATGGCTGTTTTTCTGGTTTTCCATTCACTGAGGTTCTTTGGATTTGTTCTCTGTGAAACATTACTCATTCTCTGTTGCTTAGTTCCCAATTTTAACTATCATATTGCCAGTCCTTTTCCCCCGAGCTCTCATCGAGAGAGTGAGTTCAGTGTTATTTCTACTGAAACAGTTTCTTCTGGTTTGCTTTCCTCCTCCCAAAACCCTTTGCTTTCCCTCTCCCTGAAAGGTCTTGCTAGCTTTCCAGTCCTGATTCACTGTCAGCAATGTCCTTTTTCTAGCAAAGCCATTCTTATGATGCCTGATGATCAAGGGGACTTCTTCCACTATGGACTTATTCTCCTCTTTTTTTCCTCCTGGTGTAATTAAATTCCATATGTGCAGACCCATCTTTACAGCTTCTGACTCAATCTTTTCCCACTGGTCTTTTTTTTTTTCCTTCTGTGTGCAGATTTCTGATTTTCTGCCAGTGTGATATAGTAAGATGTGCCCATCTGCTCTTCTCGCCTCATCTTTCCTTCCTCTGTTGGTGTCTCTTCCCTCTTCTTCTCATGGATGCGGGAATTTCTCGCTTCCTGTGTTTACATACCGTTCAGTTTACCCTAGAAATCCTGCCTAGCTTCTGTGACTTTACTCTCCCATTCTTTGCCTTAATTTTTGCCTCTCATCTGGTTCTTTCTCTGAAAACACAAAACCAGAACAATTGTGAAATATTTCTGTTTGGAATCTCCAAGGTGCTTTCTTACACATCGTCATAGATAAAACTCATCTGTTGTTTCCATGATTCCCATTTACTGAAGCATCTTTTCCTACCTTCTTGCTTGGCCTCAAGCTTCAGTCTTTGGATCTGCATTGGCTGCTTTTCTCTATCACATTAAATAAACTTCTTGTCTTCAGGACACTCTTTTCTGTACCAGGCTCTCGTGTTTTCACTACAGAGATTCTGATTAGCTCGTACCTGTCACTGGAACAGCCTAAAACAAGGATGTTTTTGCTCTGTTATGTGACCTTTTACGCACAGGATGAGAAACTTTCTTTTACAAGGCTGCACTGTTATTCTGTGTCAATTCCTTCTTTAACTTTGCTTTGCTATAACTACCAAAATGTCCTTATCTTACTTAAGTATTTAGTGCAGTAAAGTTGAATGATGCTGGGAAATTTGCCACTATATTCCTGACCAAACCCAGTGTTTGCCAGTGCTTTTCTTTATGTAATAAAATAATCTCCTTAGGTTCTGTAAGATCAGTGAAACAGCAGCCCTGTGGTATGGGAGTCTTGAATCGCCCACATAAAGGTTATGATAAAAGCTAAACAGCAACTCTAATGAAGACACAACCTACACCACTGTCATCACCTGAGGTGCTTACACAGCACTCAGTGGCTGCTGCATTTTGTTTGGTGCTTTACTACATGTTTTTAAACGAGTCTGATGTTTGTGTGTCCCTAAAGCAGATGTTCTGGGTGTTGGTTCTTCTCTCCCTTGTCTAGCAGCCAGGATTTCTGCACACCCACAGTTAGACCCACTGTAATATTCTTGTTCTTGTAATGCTTCTAAAGGTCACCTCTGCACTGGCTGCTGTGGCAGTCTGGGCTCAGTGAAGCCGCTGGGAAGTGCCGGCAGCTCCCTGGGCAGTCCTGGCACTGCTCTGGGTTTTCAGCAGCACAGCTCAGAACAGAACTGGTGTGGCTGTGGCTCTGTTCAAGAACCAGTCACTGTTACGTATTGGTTGAGTTGATGATGCTTCTCACTGTTTCACAGTTGGTTTTGGATGTAGCTAAAACAGGTCATGATTTAAATACCTATCAGGTATTTTAGGTATTAATGCTTTATTATTCCTTCCTTGTCTTTCAGATTTCAATGATTGTCTAAAGAGAATGTCAGTAATGTCTGTGGCCAGTTTTAAAACAACTTTATTCTGTAATAAACGGGCTTTAATCACCATACATGAAACAGTAAACTAATTTCTGTGAATTTACTTCAACCTTGCATTTCTAATGCATGAATATCTGTGACTCCTTCTGGTTGCTTTCCTGAATTCAAAAATCTGGACCAATTTTCCTATTCCTTTTAAGCCTCAGTTCCTCTTCCTCTCAAAAAAACCCAACCAGAAAAGCCTGCTTATTAGAGCACTTGACTTCTTCCCCAGTAAACTGCCTTGGGTATTTCCTGATATATCACAGTCCCTGGTGTCTTCTCTTTGGTTAATAGCGTAAGAAGTGACTAAAAGTTTCAACCTGCAGAAATAAGGTTTTGTTAAAGTACAGGAATTCTCAGTGGATGTGTACAATCATTAGAGACTGATTACAGTAGGTTGGCTTACACTTGTAAGTCTGAGATATGTCCTGTGCCACTTCTGCCTACACTGACTTGCCTTTGCTTTTACCTGGGCAGGTGTTTGAACAGGCGGGTCCAACACCTTTAAACTCTGGGATGAGTAAGGAGAGAGAAGTGATCAGAATCAACAAGCTGGGAAAGTACAGCTTGGGTAGGGTGTTGCTTTATTCCTCTGTAATACTGTATTGAATATCAGTCCTGAATTAGCAAAGATTGCCAGCAACTCTAACCAAATCAGCTGTGGAAAGCTTGCTGCAACCTTTTCAACTTCACTTTATTTTTCTAAATTAGTACTACTGGGGAAAAATTATATGTATCATCTGGCTACTGGGATGAAAATACGGTAAAGACCCAAATAAGATTAGGCTCCCAAAGCTCTGTGTGTGTGTGGGCTGGTGGTCATGAAGCTAAATTATCAGACTACTGGTACCAGTTGCATTTGAGGGATAATACCGCTTTGTGCCGACAATTCCAGCTGAAATTCCTGCTGCCAGCAGCACACAGTATGCACAGTGCTGTGCTGCCTGTGACAGTCACAGCCCTGGGCTTTATTCTTGGCCTGGGAACCAGCTCCTGTCGACGAGATCAGGGGGGAAACATCTCTCAAGGCAGGTTCTGTAACTCTGCGTTCTACGCTGACGTGTCAGTGGCTTAATGCACCCAGAGACAATACTTGGATCTTTCCTTATGGAAATGTTTACAACTGCACTGTGGTGGTGTGTCACTCTCCCTCCCCCGGCTGCCGGTACTCGGGAATGAGCAAAGAGCTGTGTGTTTCTGCTTTCACCCAGCTCAGAGGGGTCGGGACCGATGGATGGGGGCAAAGAGCAAGCCTGGATCAGAGAGCAGCAATAAAGACTGCTTTTATTGGCTGTAAATGGGTGGCCAGAGGAACACGCTGCCACTAAAGAGCCTGCTCAGGTAAACGGGCTTCAACAGTTTGATACAATAACCAGTGCAGCATGTTGTTCAAGTGTCATTCCCACTCCAGAAATTACCAGTGTTGCATTCCCTACTCCTTTGATAATGGAAATAATCACTGTTAGCTCTGGACTGGGGGCATGTTAATTTTATCTTGGGGGAAAACCAACCCATTTTAATCACGACCAGACAGCCCATCTATGTCATGAGATTTAACAAGTACGTTTTCTTAACATTTTGAGCAGCTTCAATTGTCAGCAGAAGGCAGATGTATTAGTTTAGATGCACATGTGCAGTATAATCTGGTCATTCAAATAATGAGATTTCTTTAAACAAGCTTTAGACAAGTGTGCACAGTGAAAGGAAGCAATAGGGCTTTCCATTAGAGTAACTGAAAAGACTCTTATCTAATTAGAAACCTACAGCCATGAAACATTTGCACGTTTAATATGAAATCATAATCAGAACAAAATTCTAGACTGCCTTATTTTCTGAGTGTATTCCAAGAAAAAGTAAATCTGGTGAGGGGAAGTTCATCTGTATGTAGCCAGGACAGTAAACTGTAGTGATGTAATAGTTTGTGGAGTTATTCTCTTCCTGAATTTTAAAAGCTAATAACTGTGACTGTGGAAGATCTTTTCACTGTACGTGGGAAAACTTACTCAAATAAATCAAACTTTCTTATTGTAGTGGCTATTTGAAAATAGTCTCTACTACTCTGCTTTACAAGCAATGTGATCACCTCATTGTGTTACTGCTTGAAATAGTTATAATCAAATATCATTGCAGTGTGTGCAATAGGAATGACTAGAAGCTAAAAAATAAAAAAAGGAAATTCAAGAGTGTAGAACTCATTTATGTTTACGTACTCCTGGTCTTTCCCACAATAAGGAGATCCTACTCCTTCTTTTTCTGTGTTAAACATAGTGATGATGGCAAACAGAATAGTTGAGATGTAAAACACTGTGGGACATGAATGATGCATGTGAGTGTGTTGTGGAAATCTGCACTAGGAAATACTCTACACAATGTATGAGTTGAATGAAAAGAATAATTTTTCCTTGAAAGCGTCTTTCCACCAAACCATTTGTTAGAAGCGTTTTGAGGCCAATACCATGAAGTTTCAAAAAGATCTGCTTGTCTTATGAAGGGATAAAATCTCTGGATTTATCCTGAGTACTGGTGCCTTTTGGAAGGAATCTGTGTCCCTTTGCTGCTTGTTGCCAGCAAGCCCCTTTTGTTCAGGAGGGAACTAGAGCAAAGAGAGGAGAGGGAGTCCCATTTGTGCTTCTCGCAAAGTTTTCCATCTGTAATCACAGAGATGCACAGAAAATGTCAAAGAATTCAACAAGTGGTTTTATCAATGACATGAAAATGAAGCCTCCAGTGATGAGGACTCAGAGGAAAACCAGTTTGAAGTGTTCTGAGCATGTCAGAATAAGCATGATTAATGCAACCAACTCTAATTTTATATAAGTAAAATAAGAATCTGGCCTGATATCTAATACAGTAATTTCATTCTGTCTGTGTTGCTGGAAAGTTACATGAAGAAACAGCTTCCTCAACTCTTAATTTTTCATATTCTGTGAACACTGAAAAAAGTCAATTCTTTGAAGAAAGTACAACTTCTCATTTGGGAGGGTTTTCCTTTCCACATCTTCAGAGTAAGTCAAGTTGTGCTAATTACCATTCTAATAATGTGTATATGCCATTATTTTAATCTTCCGCTGCTTAATCTGTTCTTCTTGTGCTAACGGCCTTCTGTCATGCAAAGAGAAGTAAGAAAAAGATGGCCGATATTAAGACTCTCTTGTAGAATTTTAGATCAGGTAATAGCAATACACGATGCATTTGGGGCAAAAGGTTTGGATGTCTTCAAATTTAAGATACTCAAAATGCTTTAAATTGTTCCTACAGTGTGGTCCATGCAGGCAAAGACCACAGGTCAGCACTTCAGCCTGTTATGTAGAGGTGACTCCATATGCTGACTGGATAACTAGAACAACTGAGATTGTCATAGTTAATTAGACAGTTAAGTACATGAGGTTGCAAGTAGTTGTACTTTAATTTCTTCTCTCACAAAAGTCAGGGGTTCAACGTCTGCCTTGGGTCATTCTGTCCCTCTCCTACTAGTGTGAAATCATCCTCCTTAATATGTATTTCACTGCATTGTCACATCTACATTGAAATGCTGGTAAGTTCAAGCAGGAAAAACTTCTAAAGGCTTTTGAGAGACTTAGTTTTATTAAAATGTCATAGGAATTTTATTTCTTTAGTTGACTCTGAAGTTTGTCTTAAGCGAACCTCTGAGAGTGCCTCAGTGACATGTACTTTAGTTTGTGAAAATACTCTCTGGAGACCCTCTGGACACAAAAAAACCAGACAGCAAGAGAGATGCCAAAGTGGGCACGGCCAGCAGTGGGTGAGGAAGCCGTGACATCTGCGATCCTGCTGCCCACTGTGCTCAGAGCTTGGTGGGAGCAGCAAGTCCTTCCTAGAAAAGAGGCAGATTATCCCCAATCAGTTATTTATTATGTGTTTTCCCTCTGTGAGAGGTAACTGCTTCCTGCTGTTGCCTTCTGCAGAGTTCCAACTAACAGGCTTAACCCCTAATTTGGGAAGGAATAATTGCTCCAACAGTCACTGAAAAGCTGTCAGGCTTGCCTGGGATGGAGTTTCCTGTGCCTTTTGTATGAAAAATTCACCTTGTACTCATTGTTCACTTTGACTGTATCTCAGAATTTCCTGTATTGAAAATGGAAGAGAGAGGGCTTAATAACACTTAGCTTGGCTATGGAAAGGAGCTTCCAAAGTTTACTGTAGTAGAGCATCTCTTTATTGATGAAGCAGGATGCAGGAACTATGTTTAACAGTGTGCTCTCCAAGGGGGGAAAAGAGATCTGTTATTGTATTCTGTAAAGATCACTAACTCTTCCTTTTACAAAATCATGAAGCAAAGTTAATCAGCTTGCTTTGCTTCCTAATTTAGTTATTTAAATGTTCAGTGGAAACAGAGAAGATGAAAGAAAACTCAGGAGGACATCTGTCCAGTACAAGATATTGATATAAATAGAGAGGCTGTGAAAAGTAGTTGTGAATCTGTTTTGTTTTCTACTTCAGAAAAACCAGTTGGAACAGGACTGCGCAGGAAAAGCACTGCCATAAGCTCTTGCTGAGGGAGAAATTAGGGCACAGCTCAGCACTGTTTGTTTTCATGTAGGTTTAGATAATAAAACACAGAAGGCTGAAAGGGAGATTTGATTTACTATTGTTCAGAAACCACATTTTTTAGGTCTACAGGCTTCAGCTGGCCCTGTGTTTTTACTGTAATTTCAGGTATTTGCTTTTCCTTACATATTTTTCCACCTGTATTTTCTGTCTGTCATAATAACAGGTTCAGAAGTCTAGAAAAGGAGAAAGTGAGTGGCTTGCTGCAAGGACTGGAGCCTCTCGTTTCATTCATTTCTTTTCTCATTGTTTGGCAGGTGGAAAGCACGGATTTACAGAGCTGAACTGGAGCAGCTGAAGAAGTGGGGGAAGAGAAACAAGTAGAGTACCAGTGAAAAGAGCTTCAGCTTTATCTCACAGCATCACCACAGCAACCAGAGAATACGATCAGAGGACAAGGGCTAGAGCAGAGAAGGTGACAGTGTGGCTCCCTACCTTTGGACAGAAGGCAGCAGATAATTATGCAGAACAGAAAGGGGTATTTGACGGTTCCAGACAAGCTGTGGCAGAGGGAAGAGTCCCATCATTAACAGGAATGTGCCCCAGTTTATGCACTGGCAAGGGGAGTGCCATGAGATCTAATGAAGAGACTATTTCTGTGGTTGCTTATCTCCATGTGTTTGCCTCCCTGCTGGGACTGAATTAGGTGGCTGTAGGCCCCGTGGACCAACAGGTTCTGGAAAGTGACCTTTTTTCCCGTTCAAGCTGTACCTGGCACGAGAACTGAACGACATCGCAGATCTTTGTTCGGAGACACAAAGAGAGTGAGCCGATCTCCCACCCTTCCCTTCCATACCTGCCTGCTGTACCATGGGATGTCGGCAAAGCTCTGAGGAGAAAGAGGCAGCGCGGCGGTCGCGGAGGATCGACCGCCACCTGCGCTCTGAAAGCCAGCGCCAGCGGAGGGAGATCAAACTCCTCCTCCTGGGTACCAGCAATTCTGGGAAGAGCACCATCGTAAAGCAGATGAAAATCATTCACAGTGGCGGCTTTAACTTGGAGGCCTGTAAGGAATACAAACCTCTGATTATCTACAACGCGATTGACTCTCTCACACGGATCATCCGGGCTCTGGCCACCCTTAAGATAGAATTCCACAACCCCGACAGGGCGTATGACGCCGTGCAGCTCTTTGCCCTGACAGGTCCAGCTGAGAGCAAGGGCGAGATCACCCCGGAGCTGCTGGGGGTGATGAAGCGGCTGTGGGCAGACCCCGGCGTGCAGGAGTGTTTCTGCCGCTCCAACGAGTACCACCTGGAGGACAACGCCGCCTACTACCTGAACGACCTGGAGCGCATCGCGGCGCTGGACTACATCCCCACCGTGGAAGACATTCTGAGGTCTCGGGACATGACCACGGGGATTGTAGAAAATAAGTTCACCTTCAAAGAGCTGACTTTCAAAATGGTGGATGTGGGTGGACAGAGATCCGAACGCAAAAAATGGATCCACTGTTTCGAGGGGGTTACAGCAATAATTTTCTGTGTGGAGCTGAGTGGGTATGACTTGAAGCTGTATGAAGATAACCAAACAGTAAGTGCACCTTCTGCTCCTTGTTTTCTTGCCTTCTCTTCCTTTCCCCCTCACCGGTATTTGGCCTTTTGTCTCCCCCTGCTCCCTGCCCTCCCAAGGCAATAATCTCTGAGTTCCCAGCCCTTTATTCCCTTCCCCTCACCCTCAGTCTCTAGGAAAAAGCCAAAAGCTATGATTCTTTTATTTGGATAGTTTTCTCCACTGGGCAGAAGGAGTTATTGAATGTTACTTCTGGGAAATAGAGGTGCTGATTTATTATTTTTTTGGTACCTTTTAGCTAAATGTTTACCCATTTTAGTGTTCCTCTGAACACCACTCAAAGGTAGGCAGTAGTGACATCCTGATCTGTATGGACACCATGTTTGTGGGTCCTGGGAAATTTTGGAACTCAAACAGCAGTAAGTAAGAGGCTTTTCCCCCCTTTTTCCCAGGAATTTCCATCAGAATTTGGGATGAAATAAATTCTAAAAAGTAATTAAATTTGATTTTTCATTAGCAGGAAACTGTTATAAATTTAAAATGGTCTTTGACTGGTTTTGGTTATATGGTCAATTTGCCCTCTCCAAAGAACGGCTATTTCCTATTTAATACCCTTTACTGCTGTTCCCTTCTGATTTTCAGAGCAGGCAAGTACAGTATCTATGGAACATATACAAATACTTATGCATATGCAAATGTGTGTTTGCTGTCACTTTGAGGTTGCCTGAGTTAAACTTTGTAGGCTTTCACTTGAACTTTTTTTTTTTGACAGCCTCGTAAAATGTGCTGTTTGGGAGAAGCCATGGTGCGTGTATTTCTGTTTGAAAACAGCTGCCTTTCAGGAAGAATTAAAATCTATACTGTAGAATTGGGAAGTTAACCTTAAAATGATGCTACTTCTCTTGTACTCCTTTCCACACCTCCAGATGCAAATATGCAGAACACTTGTCTACCAGTATCAGCTCCTGGAGTATTCCAGAACTCCAGAATCCTTGTTCTGTCACAGCAGGTGTGTTGTGTAAGTGCTGTTGAGGAGGAAGTTGTTCCAAGACATTTTTATATTTCTATTTTATTTCTAATGGGATCTCAGTAAGATTACAGAAGGGGACCTCTCAGCCAGGCCCGATGATCTGATTTGGGCAGTCCTCTCTGGAAGAGGGTTACTAATCAGCTTTAACTGTTGTTCTTGAACCAACACTTTTCAAAAATACTTACATTTTACTGTAAATGAAATATGTATTATGAGTACTAAATCTTTTACAGAGATTTTTCTTATTAGAAAGGAGCTAAGTGATGAGTTTGAGAAGCAGTCATAGAAGGTCATGAGAAATATCAGGCCAGCGAAATTTATTTTAAGAAAAAAAAATTGTTACCTAATTTTAACAGCTTTGAGTTTGTTTAGATCTTTTTTTTGTACCTCCCTCACTGTCTCCATGTGGCCATTCTGTGAGTATGGAATTCTTTCTTAAATGATTTTTGCAAAGATATTTCCAATAATCCTTGTTGGCACTATTCGAATTGGCCCTTTTTTGTTGGTTTATCACATATATAATATTTCTCTGTTCTTCTATTGTGATTTTACAGCTTATAAACTGTGCCTCCATTTTCTTCTCTATGCTATTCTGATGAACCATTCCACTGCCCTACATGTGGATTTACACTTCATTATCTGGAGATTCTTGTCTTGACATTAGTGCCCTCTTATTGTAACAGATTTGTATATCTGATTTTTGTTTAGTAACCTCCTCTTGACATGAGAGAAGCATTACCCCTAATTCTTTCTCTTCATTTAGAGTTACACTAGGAAAAACATGTCTTTTTTATATCTAGACTCTGACTAGGAGTTAGTTGCTTTCTTGCAATTCTGTAGACTTTTTGGGCCTTGCTCTTCAGATTTAAAAATTGAAAAGAACTAGATCAAAGGGAAAAAAATCAATATACTCTGAAAAATCCTTGTTGATGCAGCTCCATCCAGGACCAGCACTGGTACATCACCAGAACTGCAACACTGAGACTGCCACTCCTGAGGAAAGCCCTACAGACGATAGTGTTGCAGGGTCTGAAGTGCTTCCTGGTGTAGTATCTATGGTGAGGAGAACTGTTAAATAAAAACTAGTCCTCTGCCAAACATAACTTACTGCTTGAGAGAGCGTGGAAGAATCTGGCTGGTCTCTAAACTGTGAAAGCTGAGGAGTGATCTGTAGGAACATGATCCCCTCAGTGATCCTGCTGACAGCAGTGGGTAAATGCTGTGCACGAGCTGTGTCTTCACTGACGGTGCATTAAAATAATGATTGACAAATATGGTAAAAAATGAGGGGAAAGCTCAGTTGTGCACATGGCGGTTCTGACTGGGGCTGACTCGGGAGCTCTGCTCAGGGTGACATCACTGTGGTGACACCGATGTGCATAAGGGAGAACAAAAATAATGCCCAAACTATCAGTTGCCTGGACAACTTTTCCTTTGAGTGTAATTTGAAGTGACAAGTTAAACTTTATGGTCCTGAAAACAAATGACAGAAGGGGAAGGCAGAATTTTTCTGGGGCTTTTGTCTTTCTCCTGCTACACTTTATTCTGGTAAACATCCCTTGCAGGCCCCAAATCACCTGAACTGGCAGTTTATAGGCCTGGACAAACCACTATTTTGCCTTGTCTGTTTAACATGTGATATTTAGCTGCTTACTGAAGAATAAGATAGAGAAAACTGTAATTCTTTTTTTTTCTCCACCTTGTGCGCTTTCTTCTCTCGCTCTGTAACAATATTTTGCTTATCTCGGGTTATCTGCAAATGTGGTCTGGGTCTGGTTTCATTTCCACAGTGCCTTTGGAGGCTTTTTCCTACCCAGCATATTAAATATAGCTGGATCTTTCCATGCACCACACCTGGGTAGCATGACTCAGCTGGGTAACAGCTGCTGCTTCTGCTTTTGACACAGTGGCAAAATTGGTTTGCAAAGTACCTTTGGAATGCTGTGGATTTATTGTAAGATTATTATTCCTGACCAACACTCTGAGGAGGTTGCCTTAAGTTTTTATATCCCCATGCTGATTTCTTCTCCGTTCTATCAAATAAATTACTTGTTGTAGTTTTCATGGTCCTTAGCAGCTGATTGACCCATTCTATCTTTTATTATAGATTAAGATGTCATCTCTGGCCTTTCATAATGTCAAATTACCAAGTGATCAATTTTTTTTGGCCTTCTTACATGTGGCATCCTGCACTTAGAAGGAGATACCCATTAATATCTAAGTGTCTCATCTTTATTTAAATTTCTTCTTAATTTAATGCATGCTAGAGAATGTTAAATCATCTGTGTTCTCTAATGTTAGTGCTCCTGCCTCTCACTCTCTGAAAAGGATCCTTGCAGTTTGTTTGCAGCCTCCCCCTCTGCCCTGTGCACTCAGCTCTGTGGTTCAGGCTTTCAATTTTCACCTACAGGCTGCAACAGGGTTTGAGACTGTTAGAAACACTCTTCAAAGATGCAATAATAAAGTAAATAATGAAATGAGTTTGACATAAATGCGGGCTTGAGAATTCATGAGGTCAGGAGTTGCAATGGATGCACACTGTGCAGGAGATACCAAATAAAGGTAGTAAAGGTCTAAAAGTTATGCTAGTCTATAATTTTAGAAATATGGATGTTAAAGGAAAGCTACTTGCAGGTAATGCATAATTTTTATTCCCTTTCTTACAGCCATTGCAAATGAATGGGAAAAGGACATTTTAGGCTTTTTGAGGTTATTTTTTTAGTACAGCATCTTGTTAAAAAGGAGGTGCAGAGAAAAAAAAGACAAAATGCAGCAACAAGCAGTTCAACCTGCAGTTGGCCTTGTGCAACACTGATTGCTGGGGTCATAAAGGAAGCTCTCAATTATCCAATAATAACTGGGAACCTTTCTGATATGCTAATTGTATGCATTTTGAACAGAAATCCTGTTTCTCACAGGAAATTTTTTATCCAGTAAACAACATTGCTAACATTTTTTATTTTTTTTTCTTCCCTGAAGCCAAATACTTAAGGAGCTTATTTACCGTTCCTGATACTTCAGCTTTCTGAGTAACACAGGGTATTA
Source organism: Pseudotriccus pelzelni (assembly GCA_035584735.1). Classification (NCBI taxonomy): domain Eukaryota; kingdom Metazoa; phylum Chordata; class Aves; order Passeriformes; family Tyrannidae; genus Pseudotriccus; species Pseudotriccus pelzelni. The sequence continues at coordinate 2,681,081 of JAWMRA010000036.1, read as the reverse complement.
AACCTCCTTTCTGGCAGGCAGCTTTTTTCCTGCAACGCTAAGAACAACAGTGAGGACAGAGGGGGAATTGTGCCATGTGTGTCCAGAGCCCTTTTAGCAGCTGTGCTTAGCAGTGGTAACAACCATGTCAGCAAACGCCTTTCTGACAAAGTAAGTCGCTTGAGAATCTGAGAAAAAGATTGACCTAAACTGTTCAGGTGCTCTCAGTTTCCTATGAGGTTTTCCCATTTCCAGGTTTTTCATAGGGAGGTTTGTGTGGGAGCAGAGCCTGGCTGACTTCAGCATTCCTGGGTGTAATCTCTCAGCACTGCAAACGGAATTCTGATCTTGCTTTTTTTCCACTTGAGAAAGGAATAGACATATAGTCCCTTAACAAAGTTTAACTTGATACAGTGATCTGTCACAATTCCAGCCTGAAGACTTGTATCCAGGCATGTATCTTTTGAAATATGTAACCAGCAGTAAAATAACAAATATGCATAACAAAAAATGATCAATCAATTCCCAATCTGCAGTTCTTTTTGCTAGATAGTCTTTCAAGTTTGAAGACTTATTTGTGGTTACATTGTTCACTCTAATTGTGTCCTTCTTATATGGAGATCCTCACACAGAACATGTGGGATAGCAATTTTCCATATTTTAGACTTATTACCATACCCTGAACTTTATATTCCGTGTAGCTTCAGACACTAACAGTAACTTTATATGCTAGTAATTCTGGCTGTATCTTACTAAATTATTTCCTCCAATTAAAAAAAAAAGTCACAAATATGATAATGTGTCACACTGTGGAATATAAAAAATAGACTCATCTGATGCCATTGTATGATTGGATGAAGATGCCAGCATCAGGTTGTAAGAGCCTGCAAAGTGTGCCATGAGGCTTGTCTATGCAATGTCAAGAGACTAATTCCTAAGACAAAGGGGTCTTGAAACCTAAAGATAAATAAGTGGTTTTGTAGAGCAGTGGGCTTAATTAAAAGAGATTAATGGGAAGAAATTCAGGGAGAAAACAACATAAAGACTTTTCCCTGCTCTGGAAAAATTGGCATGAAAGTAGTACCATATTCCTGCAACATTCCTGCAATGGACCCACTGAGAGGTATTTGTCTGCTTTGGTGTCTGTATAGTGGTATATAGTGTCGGTTGTCAGACTTGTCTGAGTTAGATGACTGAACTTCCCAGTCTATTTTGGTAACCAGGGAATGGCTCAAGTCCCCCTGTGACAAATGCCTGGAAGATGATGTAACTCTCAGCTTTTGGTCTCTGTGACTGGCTGCATTCAGAACTGGACTAGGTGAGGTGTGTGACTGCCACGGAAAGACTGAGGTGGGTTGTGTTTGGAAACCTTGAGGCCAACCAGTGGGTAGAGAAATGTTGATATCACCTCTCATATAAGTAGTCTGTTGTCTACTTAAAAATCACAGTAAATAGGAACATGTCAATACGAAAAAAAAGAGATTTCCACCCTGGTCTGGAAAAACAGCCACTTTGGGCTAATTTTGGAACTGTGTAAGCTGTAACAACTCTCTGCTGTACACCAGCCCTGGAGAGAGTGGTGCAGACCAATTAGCCTTAAAAACAAGCAGAAATGCTGGAACAAAGGAGGATCCTTGCTGTTTAAACAGCTTCAGAGCAGTTTTGGTGGTGGTGGATTTTTCAGACTTTTCTTCCATTATTACAAGTCCGTATTTTAGGTAAACATAATCTTCTGTAATTTTTTTTACCCCTAGTAAAAAAACCATCTAGTTTAAACATTGGGAACAGAAGAACTTATAGAACGTTTGACAAGCTTTAGCAAAGAAAACTGTGTGGCATGAAACAAGAAAACTGGAAGTGATCTTAAATACCAAAAGCCCTATGTGGTTTGACAGGATTAGTAACAAAGACAAACCAAAACAGTCAAATGCTACAGCTGGCAAAGTTCTGTGTGAAATCTGAAAACCCTAAGTACCTGTTTTTGAAAAGCTTTGCAAGGTGAACAGCAAGTACTTAATTGTGTTGCAGGTATTACTGTTAACATCATGTTACTTGCAATTTTGTTTAAAACAGTTTTCAAGAATATCTTTGGTTGTTCGTGTAATGCGCAGGTCAAAGAACTGCAGAGCCTGGTAACCTAGCACAGAATATCCAGGCACATGAAAAAATACACACCAGGAACAAATAAGGGTCTTAGGAAGGCAAGTCATGCCTTGCAAAGTTGATAATTTGTGTCTGTTGGTAGTTGGTTTGGTGCTTTGTTGTTGTTATTTGGGTTTTTTAAGGAATGAGGAAGTATGAAGGGAGATGAATCCAGAAACTGAAACCATTTTGACACTTTGGAAAAAGCTTTTTGGACAAAGACCCTTTCTGAGAGCAACTGGACTGCTGTGGCTTCCTCCTACCACACTTGGGAAGGAAGGCTTGTCCTGAACAACCAGCTGATTAAAAGGTGGCAGGAGGAGGATCTGATGGGCAATTCCCTCCATGTAAGGAGACAGCAGGACAAGCAGTAGTAGATGGCCAGCAACTTACACTGTTGAGCATATTTCTAAATGATATTAAAACGTTGCTGTTCAGTCTGATCTACAACTGATATTTTCAGTTTTCTGAAATTTCTCTGGATATTTATTTTTCTGTACTCTGCTTTAATAGGAAATTTCCCTTTTTCTCATGCTGAAAGACTAAATCCTTGGATAAGCATATCCTATATATCACTGTTGTCCTTGGAGCTAGTCTTGGACTGTGCAAGGCACAGGTATTAAACAGGTCCTGTACACCTGCAGAGATGTAGTAATTTGCATTTGTTGCTGTAGTTTTACTGCTTTCAGCCTTTTTTTTTATTATTATTGTGTGCTGCCAAGACTGAATACGTAACCCTGCATTTTGGAAAGATTTTTGAGTATCAAAATGCATTTTTTTAAAGCTATTAATACGCTCAGTTAAACTTTTAACTTGTCAACCAATGACAGTGTCCCCTGATTATACTTCAAAATTAGCAGACAATGAATAACTCCTCTACTCCAATTAATTCAGTTCTCTAACTCCTGTCACTTATTTTTTAGATATTTAAGCTTGATACTGTCCTTTCTTTCCATTATTGAACTGATTGAAACAGCTTGCTTTCAATATACAATCCGCACATTCTCTGTGTACTTTTTCTCACTATTTACTGATTTGGTCATATTTTACTTTACAAATTGAAGCCAACCCCAAACTATTTATAATCAGTAGAAATAAATTACTAAGAATAGTTTAACAGAGTTTTGCATAAAATTAGAAGCAAGAATCCTTCAGGGCGTTGGTTACAAGGAGAAAGCTTGTGCCTAAATTGATTTCCTAGAGCATCAGGATGGGATGTCACACGTGTGTTCCACTTCCCTCAGGAAAGCCTGGCCCCTCCAGTTTCACCGCCTGATGTTCTCTCCTTGTGCTGTTTCCCTGGAAACACGGCGTGGGGGTGGCAGAGCAGTGGACAATGAGCTTCAGCCTGTCCTGCCAAACTCCCAGCGCTTCCAGCACTCTGAGCTTTCTCCCTGCAACTCTGACATAGCAATGAGAGTTTATTTCTATTAATATTTGCCCAAATCAGCTGTAATTCCACTGCTGGAAGTGTTTATGCAGCAGTGTCCTGATAATGCTGACTAGGATTGGACTTGTCAGAGTACACTTGTTTTCATAATGCCTTTGAGTAGCAGGTGTATTCCAATAGCATGGATTCTCCTGGCAGGGGTACAGAGGGGATGGTTCTAAGAGCAGCCTGCATAGTGCCTTTGCTGTTCTTCAGAGATCAAATGAAAGCAGCAATTAGAAATAAATAAATAACCCCCCCAACAACCCACACACGGAGAAAGGAAAGCAAACCAATTGAGTCGGAAATGTGAGAGGTCAATAAAGGAGGTTAAAGATATGTGAAAAAACCCGAAAGGAAAGGTTGACAAGACTAAGTGCATTGTGGCTGTGCCTGAAATGTCCTGCAGGCAGTGTTCTGCAGAGCATCTGGCTGTCATTGCCGCCCAGAAACCCAGACTGAGACTTACAGCATTTAAAAAGGTTTCAAAAGGTTAATTAGTTTTGTAGAGCTAAAAAGATTGTGGAGTACCTGCTTAGTGTATAAATACCTGAAGGAGCAAAAAATGCTCAATAGTTAAATAAATACATAATCTAATGGAGAAAGGCAAAATAAGAACGAATGGCCGGAAGCAAGGTAAGATAAATACCAACTTGAAATAGGGCTTTTTAAATTTTATATTTTTTAGGAAGGAGGTTGAACCAGTTGGACCAGCTTTTCTGGAAGCTGAGGTTTAATCAGCTGGCCATGTCAGCTCCAGATGGCCAGGCTTAGGACAGGGAAAACCCAATAGATGGAAGTGACCATAGTTGTGATAAATAAAGGTTAAACCAAAAGATGCAATGTTTGTGATACACTCAATTTAATATTTATTTATATAAAGATATAAGTCCAAATTATAACTGTGTTATTTTATAAATAAATAACACAGTTCTGCTAGATCCTTCCATTTTAAGATCTCCTCTCTTGACAAAGTGATTCTCTGTATGTTTTCTTATTTTCTTTGAGGCAGCATAGAATATGGAAAGCAGAATTACCTGCATTTGGTGAAATGCATATATTGTGTATTAAATTATATAAGCCTGCTGAGATTATCTGTAAGCTCACTATTTAGTAAAAAACAGATGTCTTATTCTCTCTATTCTGCTGGTTCAACTCTTCAGGCAACTTCTGCTCCCTCTGCTGCCTCTGCCTCCTCACTCGTGCCAGCCCCACTGCTCCTTGGGCCCTTTGCTAAACAGATATAACCCACAAATTATCCAGTATTGCAGAATGGTTGACTTTCTGCTGGAATCCAGCGAGTTCCAGATCTGTGTAAGGCAACCAGTAGGATCCAGTAGCAGCGGAAAATAAAAAGGTGGATGAGTCAGACTTCATTTTGATGTATCAACTGCTAGAGCAGCTGAAGTCATCCTGTATAACTAAACCTTATTGTAATGTTTGTTATCTGTGCATTTGGGAATGGAAAGTAGGAAAGTTGCACTGTGGTAGTTACAGGTTAAGACAACACCTCCATACCTGCATTTGACCGAATGCTCAGTTTTATGAGCTACTCAGGGCATTATTCCCAGAGGGTAAGTCCTGATGTTACCCATTGCTTCTTACTGTCTCCTGTAAAAGCCAGGATAATAAGATATGAATAATGTCTTCTCTAAATGCAAGCACTTCACATACTGGAGTAATAGGAATTTGGGGACAGACGTGAGAGTTTCAGCCAATTTCTGCTATATTTTTTCAAGGATGAAACAGACTGGGGGTACATGGTTGGATGCACTAAATTCCAGGGAAAGTGTTTGTGAGTGAGAATGAAAGGGAAGGCCAACAAGGTGGATATCATGGCAGGAGTCTGTTGTGGACCAACCAGGATGAAGAAGGAGGTGAAATATTCTACCAGCACCTGGGAGAAGTCTCACAATTGCTAGTCCTTCAACTCACCAGATGTCTGCTGGAAATACAACACAGTGGAGGAGGAACAGGCGGGGAAGTTCCTGGAGGGTGTGGAAGATCTGGTGTAGGAGCGGAGCAGGGAAGGCAGTGTGCTGAATCTGGGAACAAGTTTGGGAGCAGAGAAGGACTGGTGGGTGTTGTGGTGGTTGGAGGCTGCACAGCAACCACAACATGATGGAGTTTTCAGTTCTCCAGAAGTGAGGAGGGAGGGCAGCAGAACTGACACCTTGGACTTCTCCTGGTTAGGAGCCTGGTTGACAGTCAGTCCTGAGGGGCAAAAGAGTACAGAAAGGCTGGGAATTCTTCAAGAAGGAAATTTTAAAGGGCCAAGAGATGACTGGGGGGAAGAAGACCTGCCTAGCAAAACTGTCTGGGTGTGGCTTGGATGGGTGTACTGGTTTAATAATCAGTCCTGCAAAATATAAAATTAATGATAAAAATAATGGTATTTATATCATCCTATATGTGGCTGAATAGTTGAAATCTTTGGTTTAGTACAGAAATACTAGGAAATTGTACAGAATTCCAGCAGATTCTATTGAAGATGCTGATTTCATTTTATTGACAATATTTTTCAAGTAATGAAAGTGAATGAAAATATTATTACCACTGATTTTAATATGAGCAAAACCAGGCTGCAAATTTTAATTCTTTGTACTTTCCTTTCCTGATTAATACTTCTCTATTTCTGTGCTCTTTGCATTCACTATTTGCTGTGAGGAAATTGCTGATTTTTATTAGTATGAATTTTCTTTATTAATACTGCACATTCTCAATTGTTTCCTACATTGGTAAACAGATCCTGGATGGTGCCTTGCTTTCTGATTCATAAAGCTGACTTCCCTATGTAGGGATCAGTTCGATTGTCATCATTTTGTTGTATTGTTCAATGGAGAGGCGCGATACAGGTGGGGAAGCTCTTGCAGAGTAGAGAAGGGTGCAGACTTGTGGGACAGTGGTTTAAGCTGGAGCAGAGTGCAAGATAATTTGGAGGAGAATTTGGATTGTCACGTAATTCCACAGGAAACACTGGAGCCATCAGCTCTAAACACATTTACAAAGAGAACAGATCACCCAAATGCAAGATTGCTCCACTTTGAAAGCAGAGAAAACAGCTCCCCAGAAAGGTACATCGAAACCAGCTTGTCAATTCACAGCCTCACAAGGGATCACTAATGTGCAGAGTCTTTACTTTTGGTAATCTAAATATTATTTCCTCAGTCCCCTCTTTTCCAGTATTCTTCTCCAATCCTTTTCCATGGAACATTGTCATTACAGAATACAGCTTGCTGTCTTTATGAACAGCTTTCTCATATGCAGAAAAGTCCTACAAGTACAAATATCTTTTAAAACATAATCTTCTATTTTCTACTGAAAGAATATTGGAGGGGGTGGGGTCGTGGTTGTTATTCCACTGTATACATACTTAAAAAAAGAAAAAAGACACAAGCCCCTGAAAAAGTTTGATTTTTTAAAAATCAAACTGGAATTTCAAAGTATTTGGCCATTTTCAATTTTCCTTTATTTTGTGCTGTTTATTGGATGACAGACACTATCCCCCAGTAACTGAACTCCATCAAAATGATTGAAGTGCACTTTAAAAAGCCTGTGAGGAAATGCAGAACAGGCCTAACACAGAACATCAGTTTGCTTTTTCACTGCTGAAGTGAAATGGGCTGATGCCTCCAGTGAGAGTGGTGTGAATTCAGTCTGTTCTGATGCTCATCTATTCATAACAAACAATGTAAAATAATGTTAGAAAATAATGCTTTGGGAGGTTTTCCTACTCTAGATCCTGTAGCAGTCTTGGTTGATTTTTAGAAAAAAATAGTGCTCATAGCAAAAAGGAATTAATTTAGTTTTCTAAAACAGATTAGGAAAGACAATAACAACTCACTGTAAAAGCCTCTAATTAGAGAGCACTCTACAACAGTTTTGCAGGAAAATTCACCCTATCCTCAAGAAACTCCTTTGAGAATGTTTCAATCCAGCTACTGCTAAACATCTAGTGTCATGTGCCACTTATTCTAACTTCCATGTTCTGGTAATCCTGCATTTATCCGGGGGACTGGTTCAAGATATATTTCCTGTGCCCCTCAGCAATTTGTCCCTTGTTCAAGTGCCTCAGTGAACAGAAACACTGCCAAGTTTATATTATGGTATCGAACCCACACAATAAGGAAACAAAAATAAATAGTATGTCAAATGGCATTTAAGAAGATATCAAAGACATTTCAGGAGAAATCAGGCACTGTACAGCTAAGAAATATAGAAGAAAAAATCTGGCTTTTCCCAGTTGGATTGATAAATCCATCTGCCTCATCAATATGATTATTTTTGTGGCTGCAGTACACTGAATTCAGCCCTAATCTGGAATATCACCATTATGGTGCTTTTTGCAGCTGACACAGATTGATGACAGTCCCTGCTGAAAGGGCATTGGTGACACAGCAGGGTGTCAGGTGAGGTGAGGCTTCCCAGAAGAGGCAAGATGAGTTATGAGATGGAGTCTCAGCCCACCCAAATGATTGTGCATTGAACTTGTAGGTCATGCATATGGAAGATCGCAAATATTTTCCCACTGTTTATTGCTTGGTACCTGAAGTGTTTGCCCATCCATAAAAACTTTAAAAGAATCTTGCTCTTTTTTTCCCTAATTTTTGAATCCCATGTTAAAAAATTATTATTAGCTTAAAGATAGGTAATATAAATTAGTTTTCAACTTTGTACTGGAGGCAGAAAGATTCATGAATAATCTGATTTTAACATTTTATGCAGGAGTATTTTTGCTGAAAGAGTTCTGTCCCGTGTTTTGGGTTTTTGCGCTCCAGAGCTGCCAGCATCTGGCTTCGATGGGAGGTAACTGGGAGTGATTAGTCAGAGATTTAGTTGAAAACTATTCTGAACATGGATGTTATAGATGGTATAATTTCAGGTTCAGCCTAAGCTGAAGATCTGAGAGAAATGATGATCCTTTCTGCACTGAGGGCTTTTGGAAGATGCTTTCTCAGTTCACCTCACACAAAGGGGTCTCATTAAGGACTGATTGGTGATTTTTGGAACAGCCTGACAAATGCTTTTTTTATTCTGCTGTTTCCTTTATCATGAAGATGATCACCCTCTGAACAATAGAGAAATTACATGATTATCCAAAAGAGCAAGCTGGAAACAGTAAGGTTTTCCAAGCTAATAAATCCTGGACATAAAATACCTCCACTGTTCTTAAAATAAAGAGATAAGGTGACATCTGTGTCACCTTCCTCATGCAGCTCTGATCAGGGCATGTGGTGTTTCTGATGCCACAAAGAAGAGAAAAGTTTAAAAAAGTAGAAGTGCAATATGGCTGCCACCTACAAATGCACCTTCCAGAAAGAATGGTGGAGCTGTTGCTAAACCCTCTAACATGGTTACTCAAAGGAGCTTTCCTTCAGCGGTTGCTTTGGGTCCTGCTGTTCTTTCTTGCTGTTCATCAGACCTATACACAGGAAACATCCTCTAAAGCCTTGGTGTTCCCTTTGATGTGACGCTCTGGAGTCAGTGTTGGGATTCCTGTCACACACTGCCCTTCAGGGATGAGCCCCCTCCCTAGAGCTGAGCTTGAGTGGCAACATTATAATACACAGTAGGATAGGAAAGGATGTGCACTGCTTTTTAAAATTTTAATTATTAAACTTCACAGATGCTGTCAAAATAGCATATCTGCCATGACTGTACAACAATTCCTAACCTTCTCTGTGGTATAAAGTTGCTTTTCTGTGTTTTATGCCCTCATCTCCACTGTTCTTCCTTGATTGTTCCAACAACTTGCATCAATGGCTTAATCGTCCTTGTTCTGTCTTGCTTTTCTCACTTCCAGATGTGTATGGCTTATACAAAAAGTCTTCTGGAAGGAGATATTTCCTTAAACACTTCTGGTACCATAGAAATGTCTGAGAGTATTTGTTGCATTTAGAGCTTGGAGAGCAGGTTCAACAGACTGGTGTAGTACACTATTTGGAATATCTTTCAAATAAGGATTTACTGATAAACATGCCAAAAGTCCTGCTGGTTTTATAGATAAAGACTAATAAACATTTTGATGGATCATCACTGGTTTGCACTTGTCAGCTGCCTTATGAGGTACAAGTTTTTTTGAGAATAACTTCATGCAGACAAGACAATTCTTGACTTCCACTGCTAAAAGTGACAGTGCTGTTGTTTTGACAGATTGATGTGTTTATTTTTATAAAGTTGTATTTTAAAACTACTCTTCTTCTTGGAACATGGAAAACACACCAAGTCTCTACACAGTAAGTATTCTAATACCAAGGCTTGAAATGATACATATATTTACTGTTCGTTTTTCATAGATTTTTAGAAGTTGTCTTTCCATTACATACTGTGTTCCATTCTCCTCAGAGTCAAAGGATTATAGTAGAATCTCCCTATATAATGTTTTTTTAAGGACTGGAGCTTATATTTTGAATCAGAAAACCAGATCTCCTAGGATATAAATGCTTATTTATACTATTAGAATAAATTCAGTAATGCTCAGGATTCGGATCTCTGTAATGAGTAAAATAACCAAAGTAATTAGCCTGAGTAAGATTCATGAACAAAAATGTAAATAACTCAGTATATTTCCTACTTCCAATTAGATTTTCTATGATTAAAAAAATGTTGAAGTTTTATGGCTTTTAGAACATGAAATGCACTCAGAGTTCAAATGTATGAGAGTCTTTTCAAAGGGGTGAAATTTTAATTTTGTATCAAATATTCTACTTACAATAAATGAAAGGAATTGGAAGCTTTATACAGGTAAGACTTTAAAACTTAATTAAATAGTTCAGAGTTGTGAAATGGGTTTTTTCAAATACCAGAGACAATTCTGTAAGTTTAAGTCATGTTCTGTTCCCTTGAGAAAGGTTTCAACTTCTAATGGCAAAATCTGAACTTCATTTCATTTTGCATTGCCCTGGGAAGTCTTGCATTCCAGCTAGAAATTCCTGCTTTTTCTGCAGGTCTGATTGGTATTGCCTATCCCTCCTCCTCTTCCTGGGAAGAATAAATCCTGGGCCTGTTCTCCCCAGAATGTATTCACTTACACATGTGATCATTTACATACAAGGACCTTAAATCTGCCTGCCTGCTTCAGCAATAGAGCATCTGCCATTTAAACCAGCTCCTTATCCCCTTTTATGAATATTTTAATGCCAAGAATATAAGCACACTTCTCTGCTATTTCCATGGAAACCTGAAGAGGGACTTGAAATGAATGCAATGGAAAACAGAAGTTGGAGGAGAAGGCATCTGGAGTCCTCACTCTGTGCTTAGGATTAGGTTCAGGACTCACCGGACCAAAAATACTCTGTTATAACTGGCTACAAAATTAATTATAGTATTTATGACCTAATGTTAAAACTGTAAGTTGAAAATAGAGGAAGCAGTACACAACCTACAATATAGTCTTTTCCCTTTTAATGGCTTGAATAGGAAATCATCCTACATTTCCTTAAGAAATCCAAGGAATGGACAAGTGATAAGCAGCCTTGCAAAGAGATGAAACCCTTCCAGCCTGCCAGAGCTGGTAACTTGGTTAGTTTTCCCCTTGTTTGTCTGGTACAAGTAATTCTTAGACTGTCTCTTTCTTGATTCGATCCCAGGTTCATTAATTGAGAGCTCTCTAGGCAGACAGCAGTTATATTACAGAGACAGCACTAATAAGTTGATTTGTTGCAAAAGACATCAGGCAGGCTGCCAGGAGCACTGCAGTGTTACTCCATGGAGTAAACCTTAAAAAATAGTTAGTAGGACTTGTAGTTCTGTAATAACAACAGAGCAGGTGCTCAAAGAGCTACCTTTTTCCCTCCTCCATTCTGTTTGTTACCTCAATTGTCATTACTCTGCCAGCACTTCCTATGATTCCCCTTGTGATCCCTCCCACAAAAAACAATTCAAGCAACAGAGTAATTTTTTTTAAAATAAGATGATAGTGCTGTTTTTATTGTCTCTTGAGAACAAGAGGGTCCCAGGAGACACTCTCTTGTGAACAGGCCTTCACTGTGTGTAACTCAGCACATCTGACACCCTTTCGATCCCAGTTACCAATTGCAGTTGGAATTAAGGTGGCAAGCTAAATCACGTGGTATGCTCAGGACATATGGAATCCCCAAGGTTAAGAAAAAAAATATCCAGTCTCCATGAAATTCATAATGAATGATAAGATTTGGTGATGGAGGTACAGAAGGAACAGCCTTCTCTTCGAGCACAGCAAATTCTAGGATTAGTGTGAAGCACCATCAGAGCTTTTCCCCAAGGTAGGAGAGAAGGAATTTTAGACCTGTACAGTAGGATCAGTTTAAAAGTAGCCAAGCCAAGATCCTTTATCAGATGCCAGTACACATACACATGTTTTATACACACCAGAAGGTATGTATATCTATCCTGTACCAGATTAGAGAGGAGAAAGGGACAAACCACCTATTAGAATAAGTTTAACAAGATCTCCTTAATATTTGGCACAGTCCTTGTCTCACAGATGTTGGGGTTCTTTCCTCATTCCTTTGCAAGTTTGAATTATTTTGAACTGTGCAAACTTCTGTGCTAATATGAACAATAGAGACCATTATTAGGGAGGTTTGATCAGCCTCTAATGGTACAAAATCGTATAAGCACTGTTTTATCTGGAATGTACAAGTCAGAGGAGGAAATGGCACTGTGAGAAGGTTGGAAGTAAGTGAAGCACTGTGGGTTGAGGATGAGGTACAGCAGAGTTTAAGTGCTCTGGTGAAATCAAATGATCAAAAGATAGAAAAAGGGAGAATATTGTTGTTGTAATCTTATTTTGACTGTCTCGTTTCTGTTTATGTTGATCTAGGCTTTAAATTGATGATGGTTTTTTCCATGGATTTTACGCCTCTTTCAATGGATACAGTGATTTTGCTATGATTAATGAGGGCTCATGTGATAAATAAGACAGTCAACTGCAGGAACATTGCCATCATCTGCTGCAGAGGGAGGGAAATGGGAAATGGCTGGAACACAGAATTGCAGGAAAACAGGAAGTTCATATGGCTAAAGCAGTAGAATGCTACTGAAAATCCCTTCTAGGGTCTGGCATAGGTTCATGTTCCTTTTCAGTTCCAAGTGTGTTTCTTAAATGAAAAGTTTCATAGGTAATCCCACATTCTTCCTTCCTTTTCTCAAAGGGTAATTTGAGACTCTGTGATCTGATTTGTAGTAGGTCTCATTATTCAGAGCTATGCCAGATATCACTGACAGCTTGAAAAACCTATTAAACTTTGTTACAGAAATAAATACATGTGTGAAAACTTTGGTTTATAAAATTAGCTTGGGTGTCTAGAATTACTGGGTTCCTTCTAACTATAATTTCTCATTGTACAGATTGTTTCATTCCCTATTTATAAGTTGCTTTTAACAGCACCTCTTGATCTGACTACATGCTGTGGAAACAAATGTAGTCAATGAAATATTCAGATACAATAATTATAAGCTTGAGAAGAAACCAGTAATTCTGTCTTTGGAGCAGTTCATAAATAGCAAGTTTATAGTAAAGCACGAGTCTCCAAATTGAGTTGTGACTCCAAAGACAAACACTGACTAACATGTGACGTTGTCCATCCTGCAAGCTGAATGAGACAGGGTTCAGTGAGAATGTGTTCCTGTAACCTGAGACCACAATGGGGGGTTGTTTGTTGTTGGGTTTTTTTAAATTCAGTCTTGGTCAGCCAAAATTATTTTGACTTTAGGACTTCCATCTCAAATATGGGAGAAGCTTTTTTCCCCAGCATATATCACCATTTCTTTCCCTTAATTCTTTTCCAATTGCTTCGAAATGACTTAACGGGAATTATCTCTTGAAATTGATTTGATCTGAATTCCAGTAATGTTGCTTAAAACCAGAAGTTCTTAATGGACTCCAGGGTGCTAAACATTCTGCTTTTGCACTGAGGACTCCTCTCAGCTTGGCAAAAGAGGCCAAGATCAGACCCGGATTTAGACCCTCTAGCTGAGGTCGCTTTGCAGTTTTTCCTCTATCTTGCTTTCTCTTTCCTTTTCGTTCCTGAACACTGACCTCTGTGCCCCACAGCCTTTTTGTTTCTTCCAGGTTAGTAGGAGGCAACCTCACAACCCACAGGATGGCAAGAACCTTGTTAGAATTCCAGGCAAGGAGGATAAAAATAACCTCTTGCACTGCTAGTTAATCTTGCAACATAGATAGGATACAAAGGGAAGATACCTGTTGTTCCCACAAGGGCTCTTGCTGGGCCAAACACTGGTAGCACCCTACAAGCACCTGAAAATACCTTCAAAGCTGCAATGAAATAAAAAGCCAGTGTTGCCAGAACTTGTGAGGGCAAAATCCACCCTTCTCCAGATTTCACACAGGCTGGCCTCAGCTTTTGTAGGAATTATTTTTTTCTTCCCTGCAGTGAATTTCTCAGTATAAAGTGGTACTTATCTTTTTTGTTGTATAATGGGCTGGTTTTATTGTTCAGATACTACTGAAGAATGAAACTTCTTGCCAACTTTTTCTGGTCAAAACTGGCTCAGCATCAATGGGGATCAGCTTTCTTTTCTTTTTTCTTTTTTTTCCCTTTTTCCTTCTGTGTCTAAGAGAAAACGTAATTCTCTTCCCATCACTCAAACACTCCAGCGCTGGACAATGCACATTACTGGAGGTCAGTACTTCCAGTTCCAAGCCCCCTCGCCTACCTTTTTTATGAGAAACACTCCCTGCTTCAAGTGACAGTGAAGTGTGTGAAACAACCTCTTTCTAAACTGGGCAAGCCTAATGGGAAAGGCAAAATTGCCTGGGAACTGTAGCAACGATGGGCATTTAGGAAGGACCATGGGAACAGATGAGGCATTCCCTGATATTTCCTGCAGTTTACCCTACGAGATAACTGAACCTCAGATTGCATCAACATCTTTCTGTTTAAGTGCCCTTTTAATTTAATTGCTTTTTGAACCCAATTACACTTGTATGACTTTTGCTGTTATCGTTATTATTCTCTAACACCTCATGACAGAGTTTTACATTTAATTATGCACTGTATGGAAGGAATACTTGTCTGCTGTCAGATAAGTCAATGTGATGTTTCTTACTTCTAGCATTGTATGAAATGGTGCAAAAATCATTCAGTCTTCACCATTTCCATACCATTCATGGGTTTATGAGCTCTGCTGTGTTCTCTCTCAGCCATTTCTTTTTCCAGGTTGAACAGAACTAGTTTGTTTAATTTCCTATGATAGTCATTCTGTGCTTACGGTAATTCCTGCTGGTTTTCTCTGTTTTTTAATTCTGTTAGACTGTTACGAATGATCCTTTATCTTACATCCAGAGCCTTGTTTTTAAGCTTGGCTTGACTGTGTTGAGATGAAAACCTATTTATTTGATAAGTCTTCTTTTCTTTTTATCATAGTTCATCAGATTGGACTTTTGTCACTGACATTTCAGATTTCAAATGGTTTTTTGGTCCAGAGAAAGACCATTCACAGGCACCAGATTTTGCAATCTGTCCCCCTGCCATTATTCTGTTACACAAAATTACTGAACTCACCAGTGCATTCTAGTGGCACACTAGAGGAAAAAAGTAATGGAAGTCTTTAATTTTTTTAAAAAATTAATTCTCTTTTGTATTGTTTCACTTCAATTACGATAGACAATTGTCTGTGTGACAGGAGCCAATATTCACCCCATTAACACCCTTTCCCACCCTGCAGAGCATTAGAAAAGTGCCTATTTCAAAGAAGGTGCAATGAAAAACATTCTTTCTTTATATATAATGTATCAGCCAGAGCTTGGGTGGTGCATAAACTATCCAAAAGGGGGGGTTAGTCAGTACCCTGCACCAGTGAATAAACAGTGAATAAATATCTTGCACATTTCTGCGCTAGTTCAATAGTTTGGGGCTACTCTCAGGACCAGAGAGCATGAAAGAACAGAAACCAGTAAACCCTGGGTGTTCCATAAAGACCACAACTCCATTCTTGGACCATTTCCTTTTCATCCTGCCCCACCAGCAGATAGTGACTCTTTCCTTCAAAGGCAAGCCCTTGAAGTACCCTCTTTGGGATCTGCTCAGAACTGGGTGTGTAAAATTGACTTCTCGTTTATGGATTCAACTACAAATCCATTTTTACAATTCATGGAATTACAGAAATGTGGGCTGGATGTGACCTCTGAAGGTCTGGACTGTTGCCAGCAGTAAATGAGGCCAGCTGTGGCTTTGCCTAGTTAGGTGAGTGAAAAGCCTCTGTGGATGGAGATTTCACAAACCTCAGCAAATTGTTCCAGTGCTGAGCTGGGGTTCTAGAGAAACCCCAACATCTAACCTGAACCTCCCAAGCCTCAGTTAGTGTTCCTGGCTGCTTACTCCTTCCTCTGATGCTGCTGGAAGAGTTTTGTGTCATCATCTTTGAACTATTCTTCAAGTCCTCGCAGGCTGTTCTTAGATCACCCTTTGGCCTCTTTGCCAGTCCAAACAAGCCCAGTTCCCTCAGCCCCTCCTTGAAGGTCAGTACAGTGTAAAATTAGTTATTCTGGGTAAATGTAGATTAGGTATTAGGGAGAAATTATGTACTGTGAAGGTGGTAAGGCCCTGGCACAGGCTGCCCAGAGAAGCTGTGTCTGCCACACCCCTGGAAGTGTCCAAGGCCAGGTTGGACAGGGCTTGGAGCAACCTGAGCTAGTGGAAGGTGTCCCTGCCCATGGCAGGGATATTTAAGGTCCTTCCAACACAAACCATTTTACGGTTGTCTGGACCCAGAAGCCCGGTATTAAGCTTAAAGGTCTCAAATGAGGACAACTGAAGTCCTGGACCACTTCATGTGTAAAACTGCAACATTTCAGCTGTGTTGGATATGTACTTGGAATGCTCCTTTTGCCCTTAGCCAAGTCAATAATCTAAAGGCCTGGAAGAAAAAGAAGAAACTACCCCACTTGAAACCACTGAGTAAGCATTGAAATCAATTGAAATATGCTACCAGGAGTAGAAAAGCTGGCCTCTATTACCATATAGACAGCTCAATTTAAGGATAAAACATCCAGATATTTGCAATTAAGGTATGGATGTTTATGCTACTTTGAATATCTTTTCAAGAACTGTGAGATTTTAAATGAATATGCTTTTAACAAGAAAATGTTTTTAAACTGGATTTTTCTCTAACCTCTAGAAAAATGCAATTTGCTTGGAGTACTGTACAATGCTTAAAAAATCTCTACCCCCAAAGCAAGGGTAGGTATTATATGCTGCTAATTTACTTCTTAGAACTATCTTAGTTTGTACTCAGGAAATCTTGGCTTTCTGGCACTGTCAGAGATCATGGAGATTTATTTTTCTATTCTTGTTATGGCATGTTTGCCCTCTTAAAACTCCTTGCACTCCACAGTGATGGCCAGAGCAGCAGTGCATGTGCTCAGATGTCCAGAGGCTTCTGTAGCACAAAGCTCTGCTGACCTTTGAGGTGGGAAAAGGAGAGTGTTAATATTTGTTTGTTTGCTGAGCAACTGCAATATAGCAAGGCCTCCTTTAAGGAGCAAAAACAAGCTCCCTGCCCACTTCAATGATTCCCTTGGGTGCTTTTGCTGCAGCCAAGGCAGTGCTCTGCTGGCTGGACACTGTGCAGTGTGTAGGTTTAATATGTTGGCCCATTGTGCCTCTGAGTTTCTCTTGGCCTGTGCCAGCTGCAATATCATTCCTTTTGCCAATGTATCCATATTACTGCTTCCCAGAAGTGTTGACTTGTGATGTTCTTCTGTCAGGCACAGGACCAATATTGACTGCCCTGTGTTTCTCTTCTCTTGAACATACCTTTGTCTAGAACTTTCCTCTGGACTTGTAATTCTCTTATGAATGATGATAAATATAGCACCTATCACATGCACACTTTATGACTCCTAAATATACTTTTCCCTGTACTTCAGCTTGCTTAAGAGATATGTAGAGCTGGTCACAAGCAGGAGTTCAGTCTACATGTATTTCTCCATTTCTATTCTGTCCCTTTTCTTGTTTGTGGAACAGCCTTTAATACCCTGGCCAGACATACAGGAGAAGCCTTTACCTGGATCTTCCAGCATTTCTGTGGAATGATGACTGTCCCACCCTTTCTGATTCTTGAACTCAGTAACCTTTTCCACTGTTCTTCAGAGAGTTTTCTAAATATCCTTTCTTTAGGTTCCCTTTAATTTAGAAGTCCTACAGAAGCGCCTGTTGTCCTGCTCCTCTGCTTGGAAATCCCCTGTCTCAGAATCTAATGCTCCTGTCAGGAAATTTAATCAAACTTCTTTCTCAGCTCAAGTCTCCTTAGTGTAATCATAGCTTGGTGTTAGACTGTACTTACTGGATTAACAAATCTGTATTGTTCCCAATCTAAGAATGTCAAATGGTTTTGATAGATGGTATTAAAAAGTCGTTTACCCCAGCCTGTCACTGGCAATATGTGGATTACACATGTGTAACTACAACATATCAATGTTTAACTTAGCACAGATTCCTAAGACATGATTTGCTGTTTCAGGGGATCAGTTTTCAAAGACAGTTCAGGACTTTGTTAAAGTAATACTCTCAATTAAATCTGCTTTGCCTTGTCTAGTCCACAGTAAGCCTTAGTAACACTACAGGTTTTTTTCCAGTCACAGAGATCATACATGATAAAATATTCATCATGTTTTCATTGTCATCCTACACAATAGCCAAGGCTAAAGGTCCTCATGTAGTTCTCATTTGTACTGCCAGGTTCAGTTATCAGCTGCAGAATTTTATGTAAAGACAGTAGTAATATTCATCAGGAATTCCTCATGGGAGACAAGATGCTGCAGTACTGCTTTGTGAGGTTTATTTTCCCTTCCTTCTCTGAATGAGAGGTATCAGATACTGAGCCCTGCCCTCTCTGCCAGTGCTACATTGCACAGACTGTATGAACAATTAGAAGTCGTTATCGTTTCTCCTGTGTGCAGGACACTGAAAGGAATTTTGGCAGGAAGGACATAAATAGATGGCATGTGCATGTATGTAACTGCATGACAGGTACTGACATAGCTGCTTCTACTTATCCCGACCTCCCTCCTAGTTTGTTGATGTGACTGCTCAGGAATTCCTGCACCGGTTTTGGACAAATTAACATTGTTTTGGTGATGGATAATGAGTTTGTCTGCTTGTAGAATAAGTTAAGCTGCTAAGTGACTTAAGAACACTTCTTAATGAATTCCCAGTGGGACTTACCCTTCTATGTCACCCTTTCTTATTTTGACATTTTACAATACCCAGCATTTTCCAGGAAAACTTTGAGATTGTGGGATTGGAAACCAAAACAATTTTGTCTAGTGGAACCCCTGTTGCTTACCCTGTCCCTTCTGGGAAATGCCAAGGCTAGAAACTGGTGTATACAGGACAACAGGGGTAGAGTGTTTTATCCCAGTTTAATCCTTCCTCAGGGAGGTTCTTAGTTTCTGTGAGAAAAATTCACAGAGTGAATGCGATGAAGGCTGTTTACTTCTCTGCAACACATAGTTTCTTCCTTTTGATTTTTAAATTAATTTTTTAAACTCATTAAATTATCCTAATTTCCCCCACTTCCCCACCTGATCCTTTACATTCTTGTAGGAGTCTTCTTTGAGCAGAAGATGAATCACACAAGAGTGTTTTCCCTTTTAAATCAAGCACTCAATCAGGGTGCCCAACTGCTACACAGGAGGGACATTTCAGGTAGCACTCCGTCCAGGCTTTTTTGCAAGAAAGGAATGTCTCTTTGTATTTATCCAAGTTATCTCTTGCTTTCTGCATCATCTGTAGTTTTGCTCTGCAAATTCTGCTTTCCTTCTGCCTTTATTCAAGCATAGTTTGAATTCCTGAATTGCTTTGACTGGGCCTGTGGTATTTCCTTCATTTATTTTGTGGACTGTCATTATTTCAGAATGGATTCAATTTTGTCTGGTAACCTTACGGAAGAAACAATGTTTACATCCAACTGATTCAGTTACATTTTTAGCCCACTACCCCTTCTTCAAATACTTCAACTTTACCTGCTTTCTCCAGAAGGCTTTAAGTTGTGGGTCTCTAAAGAAGACACTTGAAACAGAAAGGAGAAATTGGTGCCATTTTGTGCAATAGCTCAGAGCTGCAGCACATGTTAAATGTCAGCCACTATTGCAAGGAAAGCCTCAGCCAGGAAATAGCAGCAGCTTCCACTGGTTCTTCCAAGATTTACTGACATTTAAAGATTTTCGAACTTTTGTGGAAAGCAAACATTGCTATTCCTGCACAGATTTTATTCATTATTGTTTATGGTTTACACAAGATAAATTTTATTTGGTTTGGTTAAGGTTTTCAAATCCCCAAGTGCCTACCAGTTTGAAAATGATGATGATGAAAGAGAAGCAATGACTGAAAGTTCTTAGGTATAAAGTACAACTGGCAGTTAATTCCCTTATTTGTGATAGTTTCCCTCTTCATAATTTTTCATGTTTAATTCCAAAGCTCCCCCAGCTGAGACTAGACATCTTTAATGTGAAAGCTGTAAAGAGATACTGCATTTCGATTTGGCTCCATTAACCAAATTTTTACTTTTCCTAATTACTTGCTATTTTGATAACTGGAAGCTCTTAGTTGTTCTGAACTCTTTCCTGCTAATCACACCTCTCCTGTTCCAGAGGATGACCAGGGACATTTGTATGTTTGCAGAGTACTGGAAGAATAGAAGCAGCCATCTGTTCCTTAGCAAGTTCTTTCCCTTAAGCAACCAATTCCTTGTTCTTATGCTCACAGAAGAATTTGCAATTAGCCCCCAACAAGGCCATCTGGATAAAGCACTGGCATTATCTTGCTTTTACCCCAGCTTGTATTTAATTATAAAATTACAGCAGCACATTTTTTTCTGACCACCTTCAAGACTCCAGAACTGGAAAAGACACTGCAGAGAATAATGCCTTTTCCTATCCTTATTTTTTCTCCATGTTAATAGAAAATTTTAATAACACCTTTGGGAGTTGTACAATAATTTATTCTATTTTTATTCAAATGAGCCATAACCCTCTCAAGTTCACTTTCCATATGATATGAACAGTAGTTTTACAATATTAACAAAACCAGAAATGAGCTTGTTATGCCAGGAGCATGTGAGTGGATACATCACATATTTTCAGTGTCAGCCTTCATCTTAGAACAGTGGATATACCACTTCTTAAGTTACAGCAGAAATCACTTGGCTCTCGTGCTACGTTGTTGGAAAGGTGGTCGATGCACTGAACAAATCATAAGCCACCACCTGGAATTTATAAAGGCCTTGTCTTGCCATGTATAATTTTTTCTCTTAGGTTTGGATTTCATTGTTTGTCATTTCATTCCATGTGGAAAGTGTTTCATGTCTCCATGTTGACAGCGGGAAAACATCAGAATAATTTCAGTTAGGTTTCTGTACTTCATATGGAAGTAAGTGCTGCCTGTTTATCTTTCCTGAAAGTTTTCCTAATTACCTGGGTGACATCTTACTGTTATTCACAGCTGAAGGATGGGATGCCATCCAGAGGGACCTGGACAAGCTCAAGAAATGGGCCATGGGAATCTCATGAATAAGACCAAGTGCAGGTGCTGCAGCTGGGTCAGGGCAACCCCCAGGATCAGTCCAGGCTGAGGGATGGACAGATGGAGAACAGCCCTGGGGAGAAGGACTTGGGGTGCTGGTGGATGAGAGCTGGACATGCCCCAGCCCAGAACCCCCCTGTGTGCTGGGTTGACCCCACAGTGAGGGCAGGGGGGGATTCTGCCCCTCTGCCCCCTCAGGTGAGACCCCCCTGCAGAGCTGCCTCCAGCCCTGGGGAACAGCACAGGGAGGAGCTGCTGGAGAGAGTCCAGAGGAGGCACCTCTGCTGCAATGAGAGGCTGAGAGAACTGGGTTTGTTCAGCTTGGAAAAGAGAAGGGGAGACCTAATTGGGGCCCTTAAGTACCTAAAGAGAGCCAACAAGAAAGATGAGATTATTTACAAAGGCTTGGAGTGACAGGACAAGGGGGAATCGCTTCTGTGCAGAGGAGGTTTAGATTGGATATTAGGAAGAAATTTTGCCCTGTGAGGGTGGGGAGGCCCTGGCACAGGTTGCCAGAGAAGCTGTGGCTGCCCCATCCCTGGAAGTGTCCAAGGCCAGGTTGGACGGGTCTTGGAGCAACCTGGGATAGTGGAAGGTGTCCCTGCCCATGGCAGGGGGTGGAACAAGATGATATTTAAGGTCCCTTCCAACCCAAACCATTTTGTGATTCTAGGATTTGAAGACTTGATTTTTCCTTTCTGACACATTTCCTCATTGTTCAGTGATGCATTTTCCTACCTGTGCTATCACAGTTAAATCATGGCATGGATTTGGGGGGTTCATTTCCCAAAGTATATCATACATTTATACCATGCAACCAACAGCCTGCACTGGTGTAACATAGCCTGCATCCTTGTTGGAAATGATTCTTGATTAACTTGCTTTTAACTGAAATAAATCCTATTTAGTTTAGCTAAGGATTTTATGACTTTCAGATATCCAGCCAATATTATAATAATATTACACTGAAGAAGAAATTTCTTAAGTGTCAAGATCAACAATTTACGCTTTTTCTTTCACATCACATAAGGGATCACCAAATGTACAGTAATCTAAAACTGTCATCCTCTTGTACATGTTCATTACATTTCATAATTTATGGAAAGGTTTTAACTCTGCTTTTGTCCCTGGATTAGAGACTGCATGGGAGGATTTGGGAGCAGAGGGACAGTGTTATGACTCACTACAAAATACAGTAATAAACACAAACCTCTTAAAATGCAATATCCCCTCGGCATGATTATTCTGAGAGTTGGCCAAAAACCTATATTAGCTCTAAAAGATTTTTTTTCCAGCCTATTAGTAACAAAAGCATTTTGACTGAGAGAAAAATTTCATTATCAGCTACAGAATCAGGAAAGGAAAGCATGAGTATTTGGAAACAGATCTGTGATGTTTTTAGGGGATTATCTCTTGTGTAAGGATTTGCATTGTGAAAATAGAAAATAAATGCTCAAACATATTTTTAAAGCTACGTTTTTACACCTACTAATCTGCCTGTACAATGGCAGAAGTGAACAACCAACCCCCAAGAGCTGAACTGGGTAACTTTGCTTATATTTCAGTCTGTTTTAAGGGCTTGGGAGTGAGATTCCCCCATGCTGAGGCAGTGCCAGCCCTCACGGTGCCCCCCTGTGCTCCTGGGGCTTTGGAATGACCAGGAAGTGCCAGCAATGTGTGGGTTTAGTCTGTAAACACAGAATGAAATCAATGCCTTCAGGAATTTTCAGTACAGAGGATGCAATTCTGACCAAATCACTCCTCAGCAAATGAAAAGGAATAGTAGCACGAAGTGAGGAGGAGAGGAGAGGTAATTTGAAAAGCTTATGTAACCCAGTTTGCTCCTGTCTCAGCAATTGTGCATTTTTAAGGGCTCATTTTTTCAGGATACTGTTTTAGTGCAACAGTAATGATCCAAACTGTTGCAGATATCCTTTGAAGAAAAAACAATACCTTTGCATTCTCAAAAAAGCCCCCTAATGAAACAGAAAGTAAATTTTAAATAAATTACATTTTCATATTACTTTTTGTGTAATAAACAGTGAACGATTTTTCTGTCTTCATCTCACCAGCTGCAATATGAGTTGACTCTAGTGAAGTCAAGGGAGATGCACTCGACACAAATTACACAAATGTCAGGAGAATTAGGCCTAAAATATTGTTATTTCATTAAAAGGCAAAATCATCCTGTTGCTTCCACTTTCCAAACAGGAAAACTGGCCAAAAAAACTTCACAGTCAAACAACAAAAATGCCTGGACTCTTGGTTATTTTCACAAAATCACAGAATATGTCGAGTTGGAAGGGACTCAGAAGGACCACCGAGTCCAAATCTTGGCCCTGCACTGGACCATCCCCAAGAATCTCATCCCCTCTGAACAAGAGCCAGACAAATGGAAGACGAACATATTTGCAAAGTCTTGTAAACAAAGTATACTCTTTGTTTCTGATATCCCAAATCCCTTCTGTTCACTTTCTCTGGGCCACTGCAGTGACTCACAATGCACACGTAACATTCCAGAAACTTAAATGTACTGGAAAACATTGACCTTGCCAAAAATGCTCGATGAAGATAATTTCTGTATCTACTTTGGACAATGCTTTAGTGGTATTTATTTTAATAATCTAGAATATTTTCAAAAGATTACATCTGGTTACATCTATTTAGAGGTGTAAACCTGTGAGTAAATTGAGCCTCCCAAGGGTTGGTACCATGGACAGCTCCAGCGGCATCCGGAGGAACTGTCACAGTGGCAACACATCAGGAAAATTCCTGACGGCGCCTGATTTCTAACAGACCTCTCTGCGGTCAGTCGAGAGCAGCATTGGGTTGTAATTCCAATTTGTAACTGTGGTGGTCATCCTCACTTGTTCATAAATGGAGTTTACCTACTCAGGGCAGCAGACAGATGTTAAACACATCTGGCCACACTCAGCTTTCAGCTATAAACATTCAGGTAGTCCCACCACAGCAGAATGTGGTTACTGTGCATTCTTTCCAGTTTACCATTACACAGGAAGGCAAGGAAAAAATTCCGAGCGTGTATGACATGCTAAACTACACATCTAATGATGCAATGTTATAACTGGGCTGTACGAATTCCATCTTTTCAAAAAAATTTAAAAGCAGAATGTTTTAGTGGTGTGAAATTCTTAGAAAACACTCATCCCTGTTAAAGAATCTGTTATCAGTGCAAACCAAATTTGAATAGAACCATGTTTTCCCAAGTTGCACCTATGGTTTCTAAATCTTCAGTTTTAGAGTGTTCTCCACAGTTGCCAAATATTTTATAAAATAAAGGAACAAGCAGTCTGTGGTGAAATATATTGCATGAAAATAAGTGAATTAAGATCCCTGAAATGCCGTGGTCAGGTAAGATGGACAGTGACCAGATGAAAGAAGAGTTATTTCCAAAGGCAGATTTTGCTCCCTGCTAGACAGTAATGTGATTTGTGTGCTTCCCACAGTCATGCTGGAACACCACTGTTGACACCGCTGTTTCCTCTCCTACAGAGTCGAATGGCAGAAAGTTTGCGCCTGTTTGATTCCATCTGCAACAACAACTGGTTTATCAACACTTCCCTCATCCTTTTTTTGAATAAGAAAGATCTGCTGGCAGAAAAAATCCGCCGCATCCCCTTAACAGTCTGCTTCCCTGAGTACAAGGGCCAGAACACGTACGAGGAGGCCGCGGTCTACATCCAGCGCCAGTTCGAGGACTTGAATCGCAACAAGGAGACCAAGGAGATCTACTCACACTTCACCTGTGCCACTGATACCAGTAACATACAGTTTGTGTTTGATGCAGTGACAGATGTCATCATTCAGAACAATCTCAAATACATTGGCCTCTGCTAAGAATCCTTGGGCTTAATCTGTTTTCCTGGAGCGATAAAAAAGGGGCTAACCACTTCCACTTCTAGTGGGAAAAAAATGGGGCAGTGCTTAATAGCCCAAGGAGAGAAAAGGGGAAATCTGATGTATGCACACAGTTCCTCTTATGGCCCCTTAACTTGCTACATCATTTTCCACAAATAAATGTTCTGGAGAGTGTAAGTCACCTCTCTGAGAAAACCACACACCCCCAGTGAAAAAAAACCAAAACAACCAACAGCTCAAAAACCCCAAAAAACAAAAAGAGAGATTGAGGCCTAACTCTGTGGAGATATTTCACCACAGTCACTGCACTTTTAATCCATTCATTTCATTCCATTTCCTACAGTGGGAGTGTTATCATGTTCTGTGTAAGAAATAATTCTTCATCCAGTTGTCCTAAAGTTTTATTGACATAAAGATATAAATGTGGTGAGTGGAGATTAACTTGTTTGCAGGGTGTGGAGCGGAGTGGTTGTGTTGGGGAGAAAAGCCGGTTCAAACCAGAAGCTACATAACAGGAGAGTTTAAGGAAAATATTGCTGTAATGTGTAGAGAACGGGCATGTCCCCACAGTCCTGGCACCCACAGTGAAGAGTATGTACCCCCCCGTCCTGTATGCACATGACACAGATATATTATGTACACACCTCTGCTTTACTTTACTGTTCCTCATGGACACTTTGCCTATTAAAGGAATTGTTGGTGCGCAATGTTTTGTGATTTCCAAACTGACAAGCAGCTCCTTCTACTCTTTAAGGCTTCAAATATGCAGCAAAACCCCACAAAATTAATCTATTACTAGGCCAAATTAAGGTCAGTGTTTCTTCTACTGGTAAGGAGTTTTATACATCGAAACAGTCTTCTTTTACATCTTTTTTTGCCAAATCTTGTGGTGTTTCACAAAAACCAAACTATATTTAAGAAGTAGGTTAGTGTTCCTTTTTTAATACAGATTTAAAAAAAATAAATCACAAAGCAATTTTTTAAATTATTGTTGTAGTGTCTGGATTGCTGAATGTGAAAGTTGCCAACGGACAATTCTGTTCCACTGCTCCAAATATATTCTGGGAATTGTAGTGTTATATTTCCCAAGCAGTAGGAGCCATGGAGATTGTGTAGTATATAGCCTCCAAAGTCTTTCTTTTTTGTTGTTTTTTTTAAATTATTTTTAAAATGTGATGTATTATTAGAAGGTTAAAGATGAGCGATATGAACAATAACTAAATGTCTTGATATTTCAATTTAATAATTTAAATTATTTACAGTTTAGTGAAATAAAGGAAACTGAAGAGATGCATTCCTCAGCTCCAGGTTTCATCTCAGAAAGAAACACTACTGGATGAAGTAACATTCCGGCAAAAGTTTGAATGCATAAGAAGCTCTGTGGGACTATACTGGAAAAGCTCTAATGGATCACATAGACCCAAGTCTTTGGTCAGTTGATTCTTTCCCCTGCCATAGAAAAGACTTCTTAAAGACTTCAGTGTAAAGTTGGTGTGTAAATAAATGTTTGATAACTGTAAAGCACATACGTACACAGAGACACAGACACACATGCACACTGGAAAATCACCTTCTACTTTTGTTCCCCTTATGTACTATGATTAGTGCAAGAAATCTCAGCCAAGGGCTCTCAGAAAATTAAAACAAAATGGTTAACAACATCAACATTTAAATTGTCCACTTAAAAAATAAATAATTCAAATGATACTGAATGTGTCTATAGTGTGTTCATTAACTAGTGTTTTGAGAGTTGCTTAATCAGATAATATTTGGGTGTTTTCTTTCCTTTATGACAGGCTGCTGAGGTTTCTTTTATTTGCCCCAGATCTCCCTCCTTGGTTTATTCATTAACATTCAGCAATTTCAATATTAAGCAATTACACTTGAGCACCTGAGTGAGATTTGGGGGATGTGTTCCCATTAATCCCATGATATCCTTACAAATTCTGGTTGCATGTTATACTTTTGGGGGAGACAGTTATAGACCAAGATAACTGGTTAGAGGACGGTGGATAATTTGACTCAGGACCCTTCACTCCCTTAATCATTTCTGGCACCAGCTGAAAATATTTGGTAGTGCTTGGATAGCTTTATTCCTTTGATTGCTTCTTGGCATTGCTACAAAATGCATTTAAAAAGTCCTAATCTTTCTTATCTTATGTTTAAGAATCCTCTTTTGACCTGTTTGAGAATATCAAAATGCAAGCTAGGATTTTTCTAAGTGGCCTGGAGTTGAGTAATGATGATCTGGGACTGCCATGAGAACTTACAACACTCTTGAAGGCAGTGATTCAAGCAATAGTAATTTTCAACCTCGCTAGAGAATGCAAAATAAGAAAAATATCCCCTGAGGCTCAAGTTATAGGTTAAGACTCTTCAGTCCAGACATAATAATGGGGGAAAAAATCTGTCTAATTTTGAACATGGTGTTTTTAACTTGTACTGAAGACACAGGGTCCCTTTAAGCATTCCCTGATAGCTGTTCCAGCTGAAGAGGCAAACGAGCCAATGAGGTTGTGCCTTCACGGTATAAAAGGTCTGTCATGGCACACAGGGAGGATTGAATTTGTAGTGAGAAGGTGCTGCTGCCTGTGATGTTTGCAGTCAAGCTGCTTGACATGGTGAGTTAGTTAAAAACAGTGGTGCAGGATCCTCTGCACTTTGTTTCCTGACAAATTGCTATTGTTTTTTTGGGAAATGGTACAGCATTTCTAGTCCGATTTGCTTTCTCTAGTGTGATGCCCTGTTGTGAGCTGGATGGATTGTGGAAAAGGGAGGAAGTTTTGGGAGGCTTCCTTTGCCAATGAAGGATCTTTTAGATGTTATGGCTCCTTCGCCTCCAGCTTTCATGGGACTGTGGCCATTAAAGAAGGGACAAGAAAACACCAGCATTTATTACAGCACAGCTTCAAAATAAGAAAGCTGGATAAAACCGGAAGTGTAGTCAAGTTACGAGGAGGGTAAGAGAGATTGTATATTAAAAACAAATCTTTATTCAACTAAGAAAGCCCTTCCAAGTTACGTACTCGAGACAACCTATAGTGAAGTGGAGAACAAAGGCCTAAGGGGATTTCTAAAGAAAAGCAGCCAGTTCCATTTCTCACTGAGTGACGGCTGCCTTGAGAAGGAGAAAATAAAGTAAACCACCACCTGTGTTCCTACATGACTTGAGAAAAGCATAGGCCTGGGGAGGAACAAAGAACTAAATAAGTTTAAATAATCAATTCACATAACTGTGTTCTCTGAATAGCAATTTCTTGCTATTAACTCTCTAATAATTTAATTCCTATAATGTTTTTGATCTTAATATTCTGAGTTACTGGTTTTTAGCTGAAGAATTCAAGATGTTAAAATAAATTCTGGGTTTATACAGAAAATTCTGTATAAAAATTGTGATTGTATAAGAAAACTGAGGCACAGGAAAGTTAAAACTAAAAAGTCTGGGGTGAAGACAGGTGCTGAAATTAAATCCCTTGACTCTTAGTCATCCACCTGGATAAATCATGCAATTAAATTTGCATCTATTTTCTCAGTTCTCAGGTTTATCAGTGATGCAGTGCACTGCCACCTGAAAGAGCTGCATTAATACAGCTGGGATTTCACTTCACCTGGGCAACAATGACATTCACAGAAGAGATGTCCCATCTGCTGCAATAAGAATGCCATCTGTCCTCTCAGCGCTTGTACTCCATGCAGCAAAACAAGTTTTGAGGGGGAAAAGGTATCCTTACGCAGTCCTTATCCACACCTCGAGTTGGTTATGATTTTCCAAGGGTGGAATAGTGGAGACACTGAGAGTCAGTAACATAGGAGAAATACTAAATTTGGGCTCTTCCCCAATAGAGGTTCTGGCAAGCCTAAAAATCCATTGCCCCATCCAATCTACCTCCATCTTTCTCTCAAAGGATTTAGTACCCCAAAAAACAGGACAGAGAATAGGTGAGAATTATTAAACTTTTCCAGTATTAACCATAACATAATGAAAGATGTGTTTCCCTGGAACTATGTTTGCAGTTGTTTCTGCCCAGGTCACTCATCATTGCATAACACCCTTTCAGTAATGTTGTCAAGTACTGTGTGTGTCACCTAATTGTTTATACAAAGAGTGGACATTTTGCTGTTAATTTTTTTCAGTGTTCTTAATTTTCTCTTCCTGCTGGTTCTTCTCCCTCTTTTATCCTCTACTGAATACGTAGCCTGCCTATCCTATTTTTGTCTTTCCTTTGCCTGTTAATTCTTTTTACTAAGTTGTTATTTCCTCTAGAAATGTTACTCTTCAGGGTTCTCCCAGTCTTTGTGGACTTTCCCACCTTTTGATTTTAACTATCCCACTGTTCCTGGAAGATACTGGTATACATCCTTAAATCTAGGAATCAAAAACAGTCTGTAAGTGGATTTGCTTAAAATAACCTCACATTCCTAAATTACTCTTGTTTGGAGCAAGACCAGGTGTCCTGGCACAGAGCTGCCTGGAGTGAGTGACCAGCTCCCAGTTAACACAAACACTCACACCTGATGCCAAGTGCACGTCCAGCTTTTGTCTCTTTGTCTAGCACAGAACATATTGCTTTATTGGCCTGGAAATCTCCTCAGCTCTGGAGAACATCAGCAGTCGAGCTGTGGGATGGTGCACTAGTTGCTGACTTCCCCCAGCTGATCCCAGGTACATCCTATCTCATTATCTGCATGAGGTGCAGCAGTAAATGCAAAAAGCAAAACAGACAGTTTCTTGGCTGAAAAAGGCTGAGTTACCAAGCAGAGGCTATTTCTGTGTCTGTAATTTGTCAGATGAATTGTCAGGCCTTAGGACTCTTACTACCTTTTGGAAAATGAGTGGTTATCTCTGATAATTCCCCAAACTGTCTCACAAGAAGAAGTTTTAGCACCTTTCTGTTTTTCTTGTAAGTAGCCATCTGTATGTGAATCTATCCTGCAGTGACACAATTCTGCTGAAGGAGTTATCTTCCAACCCTTAAATACAGGCATGTATACTTTAT
Source organism: Pseudotriccus pelzelni (assembly GCA_035584735.1). Taxonomy (NCBI): domain Eukaryota; kingdom Metazoa; phylum Chordata; class Aves; order Passeriformes; family Tyrannidae; genus Pseudotriccus; species Pseudotriccus pelzelni. Next base: position 2,651,124 of record JAWMRA010000036.1, on the reverse strand, counting down.
ATATATACATTATATTTTTATCTAAATAAACAGAAAGCCACCTCTTTTTTTTTTTTAGGCTAATTACTCAGATGTTTTCACAGACCCTTCAAAGAAAATCTTGTTTTCTATGCTGATCTTCACGAGGTTGTTTAGCCCAACATAATAATATCCTTCATTTGGATTCAATTATTTAGAATTTTAAAAGGGTTACAAGCACGTAAAAATGCATCTTAGGATTTTTAGGATTCATGTGTACTCAGCAAGTCTTTAAGAATTCATTTAATTCTTTTTAAGCACCAGCAATGTAACAGAATATCTCAGACAATATACTTCCCATTATTTTAAAGAGTATGGCTTTTTAATAGATAATTTCTATCCACTGAAACTTTAACATTAAAATTATAATTTTGATCAACTGGAAAAGTTTAAGACTAATGTTCAGATTGGAAAACTCATGAAATTAGTGCACCATGATGAACAGGTGATCCACATTTTAAAAAGACAAGGTGAAATTTTGATGCCAGATTCTGAAATACAAATTCAAGCATGCAGTCCACAAAACATGTACCTTGAGCAGGGAGCCTTAACTTGCATAAGACTTAAGAAAATTAACAAACTGAAGAAAACTAAGCTGAGCAAAAATAGAAAAGATACTGGTTTTAAACATGATTTTCAAGAAAATTAGAATAACATAAATCTGGAATGTATTACATTGGTGAACTTACCTGATTTCCGCTCTGCCTTGTCTATTTGAATATTTAGCTGCTTAAAAACCCCTACCTTCAGGTAATTTTGCCATCATATCAAAAATCTGATGGGTGTTCTTCCGACAGATATCTACTGGATCATCCAAGAGTCCAGTGAGGGTGGAAATCACTCCATTTTGTATTAGCCCCTGCCTGAAAACACAGGAGGACAGATTTAACAAAGCATAGTAAAACTCAGATATATGTGTGAGATACTTAACTACTCTTAGGTTGCATTTTCTCTTAAAAAACCTCAGATTCTGTTCACGTGTCTCACTGGAACATCTTTATCCCTTCCCATACCATTCAGTAAACTTGGAATTGCACCTACCTGCCAACACTGTGCATGCTCATCAGATAGAGAACTTCTGTTGTTTTTTGCCGGACGGTGTTGTCAGGATGTCCCAGCAATGTCTTCAGGTTATCCAAGAATCCTGTGGGACACCACAGTTCATCTTAACGTTTCTTACCTTCAGCATCACTTGAAATAGCAATACACATTTTTATCTCCCTATTTGAAGTGCAAGCAATTGGAACTTTTAAGTTGTCCTGACAGTGAAATGCTCGTTGTCATATCTCAAGGAGGGAAAAAACTTTCAAATTTCAAGGCCTACTGCCAAAAATGTCAGACTGGAAACAAGCTGCTGGCTTCTCTATCAAGTTAAATCCTAATCCTGCAAATATAAAGTGATGTAACTCTAAAAATAAGTCAGTAGAGCTGTTGATGTCTTCGGAAAAGCATGTGTTTGCAGGATTGATGATTTTTAAACTTTTTTAGGCGTAGCACAGGCTATGTAAGAACACACAGTGTTGCTTTACACACAGAAATAAATGTGGTGAAGCATTAACTATTCCTGTCTATGCACAGGTAGCACTGACTGGAAAAAAAAATCACAACCCCAAACAAAAAACAATCTTGTATTGCTTTGGTAGCTACTGTTAATCAAACAAGAACTTAAAAAACTTTAAACATGATTATTATCTTTAATGAGGGGAAAAAATACGAAGGAAGTAAATGGAGAGAAAAAAGCAGTGGCAAACTGGAGGACCTTTTCAGCATTACATAATGAGGCATGTAGGTACACAACAGACTGCTAAAAACTGGAAAAAGTAAGCTTGTGGTTGTTTTTCTTGTCTCCAAAATCCAAACCTAGGATTCTTCTCAGTGCTGGGATAAAGGCTTTTGAAATACTGATAGCCAGACGTAATTGTGATGAGTCTGAATGATTGGGTTATATTGCCTTCTCTCTTAATTTCTCATGAAGTTCCAGGATTGGGGTTTTGTTTTGGATTTTTGTTTGGATTTTTGTTTGTTTGTTTTGTTATAGGCTTATTCTACAACCACTAAGAGATTCTATAACCACTGAAATGGAGTTCTGCATAAAAAGCTCTTTATGTTTTGTCTCTCTGATAAAATTACATGTGGATGTGCCATTTTATTCACGGCTCAAGGAATTAATGACAGAAAACTACTTCACAGATTCTGTAAACTTGTAGATATTTTCTGAAAATTATTTTATTAGTTACTAATTAAAATGTTCATGAGGATTTTTCCCTGTTATTATTATGGGTTTTGAGATATGAGTATTTTGAGCACCTCAAGCATGACAAATCCAGGAAGGTAAAACTGTCCTCTGTCATATGTCTAATGAAGGAAAACAAAGCCAGGGATTTTGCCTTTTTTCCCTGTTCTAGGATAACTAAAAGCCTTTCATTTTTCCCTAAGTAAAATATATTTAGCACTTTTATGATAATATTTATAAATTCACTGCTTTTTTGTGTCTGAAAGGTTAATGGATAACAGAATTAGACAAGATTCCAGGCAAATGAAGTTTAACTAAGTGGCAACGGGAATGGTGATGGTGGGGTTTTGAACTTTGGACTGAGTTTGTGGTTTTTTTTTTTAAATTAGTTTATGTTAGGAATTAGCTAAATTCAGAATAAGGACTGGGGACATAGTTTAGAGGTGAATATGGCAGTACACAGTTAATGGTTGAACTTGATGATCTTAAAGGTCTTTTCCAACCTTAATGATTCTGTGGTTCTATGGGAAAAAAAGAATATGAACTACTTTTGTACTTAAGGGTTGAGAAAACTTAGATAAACTGGATAAAACTGGATAAATCCTAAAGTGAGGATAACTCTTAAAATACTGCCATGTATATGGCACTATAATATTCTTTACCTTTTTAAGGTAAAAAAAAAAAAACACCAGTAAAATTTTCCTGGGCATGTTGTGTCATCAAAGATATTCTAAGGGAAGAGTAATTAATGAAAGTAAAGATGGGTTCCCCTCTCACCCTGCCCTGCTGTGTCAGAGCTTATGACAGCACATCACTTACCTATTTCTATTGCCTGGTAGACCTTTTCTGGATCATGGACCAGGTCGCAGAGCGCCATCAGTGCCCGCTGCTGCGTCAGCAGCTCGGCCGACTGTAACTCCTCGTTCAGCTTGGGAAGGGCCCTCCTCCCGAACGCCAGGGCAGCTTTTGTGGGATCTATGTCAGGGGGCAGGTAGGCTGAGATACGAGGCTGTGCCATCCCAAAGTTTCCTGGGAAGGATTCTGCCTGTCTCTAAAAATGCTCCAAAACGGCTGTACTCTGTGACTGGGCAGAGAGTGTGCCAAAATAACACCTACTGACTTTGAACAGTGCTCTGTGCCCCAGAGGAGCTATTTTAGCACCTGTACGCTGTCAGGAAGCTATGAAAGAGGCTGGACCGGTGCACAGTCTTCTGGTTTAATTCTTGAATGAACACTGTAGAGAAAGAAAAGAAAGAGAAGCTTAAAATTGCGAAGTGATGGAGGTAATGTTTTTCAAATGATTAAAACGAAGCAGCCCAATGCCCCGAACCAGAAAAAGGGTCAAAATAATAACATTAAAGCAAAAGCAAGCAAAGTGACATTGTTTCAAAAGGGATCTGGTTTAAACCCGCCCTCGGAATTCGGTAAGGTTTGATAGAATGGGCGATGGCTGCCCTCCCCTTCCCTCAGCACGGAAAGCGGCTCTGCTGGCAGAACCGTGCGACCTTCACTATTGAAAGCTGCTCCACAAAACAAAACAAAACAAAAACAAAACCGTACTGCTGAAAAAGTTAAAGCAACCGCTAGAGAACTCCACTTCTCTCTCCAGACCAGAAGAAAGGCACTCGATAACCGAAGGCTCCGTGTCGCACCGTGTCCCACCGTGCCCCGGCTCCCGCCCCTCAGCCCCGGCCGGCGCGCACCGCGCGCGTGCCCCGGTTGCCACAGCGCCCGCTCTTTGCGTACAAGCCGCTTCGTGAATAGCGGCTGCCCGGCCGAGCACCGAGCCCGGCCCTGCGCCAACAGCGTAAGTGCCGCCCGTGGCCGTGGCCGTGGCCGCCGTGAGGGAGTTACGCCAATGGCGTAGCGGGGAGCGCCGCGGGCGCTGAGGGGCGGCCCCGCAGGGCGGGCGGGCCGTGGGGTCCCGGCGAGGTCCCGGCGTGAGGGCCGTTCTACCTCGCTTCGCTGCCGGAGTGTGCGGTCTCTCTTCTCGCCCCCTGCTTTCAAAGTAATTACGGTTGAGAAAAATTAAAATTGAGGAAAATCCGGAGTGAAGAAAATGGTGGTCGAGTTAAGGGCAGAAAGACAGCAGGCGAGCGCCTTGAGGTGCAAGGGTCGAAGGGAGCCCAGTGAGTTTTGGACCAGGTTTTCTTTCCTAATCTTCTCCAGAATGTCACTATGAATAGCTAGAGTGCATAGTAAAGGTTTCTGTTATCATTACATCTGTAGTTTCACAGATGTCCAGAGGAAAGGGCATGGGAAGAACGTGCCATTGCAAGGTTGCTGGCAGAGCTTTAAGGGTGTTCTGGGTTGTGAGATGTGATCTGGCATCAGGAAAAAGCTGTGGATAGCTTGTACTGTAAAATATTTGGTCTCGGTGCAGATAGTGAAATTGTCAGGTGTTTTTCATTACGTCTGAGTAACAATTACAATAATCAAAGTTTTTAAACTGGATTCTACAAATCCAAAGTAATTCTGATCAGCCGGATTAAAGTACATCACAGGAATAGATTCTGTTTTGTTGATCTTCAAAATCCATAAAAGACAAATTATTACTCTAAAAAGTATTTTCTGGAAAGGATTCATTTTTTTTCTGCAACATTTTAGAGCAGATTATTTAAAGCAGAGTTTACTTTCCTAACTATACTTCCGCTAATAATATATTTGTAAGGTTTCATCCTATTTCCATAGGAAGAATGTAAGCTTTTTTCAGGGTAGAAGGGGCAGGAGAAAATTGGAGACTTATTTTATCCTTCAGTGTTGACTGTGCTTTGGGCATGAGTTTCACTGTCTTGTCCTTCACCATAGCTTGGAATATTGATGTTGTTGGTGGTCGTGACATTAACTTATTTTATGTATGCCTCCTGAATGCCTGCCTCAAATCCTTTGTCTATCCACAGAATCTGCTGGTGCTCCTGTTCTTGCAGTGTTGAGATAAGGAGGGTTGTGATACCATGGAGACACTGTGTTCCCAGACCTTCCCCGGTGACTGAATCCCCTTCAGCTCTTTGAGAAGAGCAAATCTGGATCTCAGCACCTATCATTCTCACTATTTTTAGCAGCTTTGTATTTCCTAAATTTTTTTCCCCTCTAATGGCATGTCTAATTTGTTGATTTGGTAAATTGGGATATGTTTATGTGTGTTTGAGATTTAAATTTAATACAATAAATGTAAGTGAAGATGGCCCCTCAATTTTGATATGTTTCTGTTTGATTGCTTTGGTTCCTCCTGTACTTTTGCATTCACTGAGATTGTTGAACGAGGGGGGTTTTTTTTGTAGCTTAGTTTGTGAAAGAGCTCTAGGAGATGAGCAGTGAGTCAGTTTATGTACACATGACAGAAGCAAGTTAGTGTTTGAAACTCTTACCCAACTAATCGTTTTTCTTTTTAGAACTGCAGTTCCAACATTAATTAAGACATTAATATTGCCATGCAGCTTGCCAAAAAGGTGGGAGCACACCATAAAAAGGCTTTAAATCTCTCAAATTCTATATGGTCACAGGTAGCACAAGTGGAACTAACCAAATAGTAATAGATAAATACTGTAATGTTGCCTTTTTAGGTGAATAACCCATCAGTTGCAAATCTGGATTCTTTGGGGGAAGTGGCTGTTCTGGTGTGGTTGAGATCACATGGGTGTCTGAAGTGGTTTAAAAGCAATTCCTCACAAAAGAGAATAAAACATTAATTCTAAGTAGTGGACTAGCAATTTTGTTGAGCATTATTCTTATTGCAGGGTTGTAAAACGCACCTGTAGGTTTTTTGTTATGTACTTGCTTGCTGTTTAAAATTACTTATCCGCATTCATTTGCCCTTTAACATTTTTAGTCTGCTGCAGGACTGGGAGAGGCTTGTCTCCTTGTTCAAGCCTGTTCCAGCTTTATCAAAATATGACTTTTAGAACAGGAGAGCTTTCTTTTCTCCTGAAACCTGGAAATTTAAATCCTAATGAAATACATAGCAAAATCTTTTAGCATCCTAAATTGCAATCTGGCATCCTAAATACTGCCTAAATTAATGAGTCGATTAACAATACTCAGGTAATACAAAAGAGCTGCCTGACTTCTTATTCCTTGTTTTTGGTGTTTTGCACATTAGAAAGCAAGATTACTAATGACTAGAAAGACATTTATATAATTCAGAGTGTCTCATTAGTGGCATGCACATTCTGACTCTAAAGCTGAGATGAAATCAAGTCGAAATGCTGAAAAATCCCTTAGGAGTTTCTTTATAATTGCTACTATGCTTAACATTAGCACCGTAAGAGTTTCCCACTCCTTTAGCTCCTTGTCAGTTTTGTTAATGCTGCTCTTGGTATCCATATATATAACTATGTTTAAAATAAAATGGAACTGTTTCCTTAGACAGGATTAGGGGCCATGGGGTTTATTATGGAGCAGTTTCTGATCAGAGGAATCCGTAGGACCACTAAACCCAGGGTTTTTCCTTCCAAACCCAGGGACCTGTGCATAGTTAAATCACTCCAACTCCGCCTTCCCGGTCTGTGGAAGAACTGGAGGAAGGGACTTGTTGCAAGCCTGTTGCTATGGCCACGTAGCAGCGGGCTGAGCTGTTTGTGTGGCTGGAATCCTGCTGCATCAGCCGCTGCACGGTGAGTCCTTCCTTACGCTTTGCTACATGATGGAAATGCTCTTATTAGAAACGTTCTTTGAACGCCACTGAGAAATTGGCACCGTATTAAGGGTCCCCTCCCCCAGCAACCCACGAGGTTTTATTGCATAACCAAATTGATATGTCTCAGGTGAGACATCTAAATGCATTTGTGATTTTCATGTGAGCATTATTCTTTTTTCCATGTCAGACTATCTACTGATTTCATTCTTTTTGGGCTGATCTTGGATGAAAGTTTGATGTTGGGCCAAGAAATGTGGCAGCTTCATCTTTCTTCCTTTCTCCTTCTGACCAGATGGAATGTGGTATCCCCTAACATTTATTATGTGCTCAGTGCAGAGGCATTAGAAACAATGATGAGCAAGATTTTTAAATTAAACACTGCAAAATCCTTTGAGGGCTAAAGTGCAAGCACTTGTGTTGAATTAAGTGAGCAATTCTCTGCCCTCTCATGGAATTAGAGTTGGCTCCTTGTAGTTTCCGCACTGTTTGCTACTACAGCTGTGCACGCTGACGTGGGCCCTTTTACATAAGAAACAGGTTTTCTTCAACGCAAATTAAGTCAAAGAACTGCCAGTTGTACCAAACAAACAAACAAGATAACAAGTCTGTAAGAACTTAGTTTTTGTTTGATCATATTGTCCCTGTATTGAGGTAGTTCCTGAATCCTGTGTTTCTCTTTGCATATTTTCTCTCTGGTAGTATTTAACTGAATTTGAAGGATGCAGTCCAGCCTAATGCATTTGGTTCCCCCAGTGAGCAGGGACAGAATAATCTCCCAGTTTCCCAAGGTAAGCATTCTTTATAGCCCATGCCACACTGATCTATCTTTCCCTTGTGCTAATACTATTTTAATTTAATTTAATGTACACCTGTTGTCTTCTGTTAAAATTACAAATTATTTAAGAATTTCTTCCTAAGTTTAATGTGACCTCAAATTCCCATTCAATGCTGACCTCTTTAATAATAATCCTTACTTCTTCTTTTTAACCTTTACAAAAAGTGACTCTTGCCACAAAAGTGTTATCCTGTAATATTTATCTTGTTATTTCAGCAAAACATTATAATTACATGCTTAAAGAGCTCCAACATTGTGGGGAAATAGGAACCATGGCTTATCTTAAATATGCAAAAAAAGCCTAATTAGGAGGCTTTGGTTAAAGAATTTGAGGCAATTTTAATTTTCTGTTTGTATAAGAACCTTAGTCATACAGTAGATCAAATGTAGCAGGCACTGTAGAAACACAGACAAAAGCCCTTTGATGTCCCCAAAGACTTTTTTACTTGAAATATAACAGAAGAGTAAAGGACAGGGAGGGACAAGGAATTACCATTCCATTTTTTGAGTCATTCAAAAGATTGTTTTTAGGCAGTTAGCATTTTTTTCCCATGCTTTATCTCAGCCATGTATCTTGCTTTTAATTTTATGAAAAATATAATGGGTATTTTTAGCAAATACAAGATAAAATACATTCTCTTAATTTTTAACTAACTCTTTGTTAAAGGTTAATAATAAAAACAGTGCTTCACACTTATTGAAAGGACTTCATAGTAATAATGACTTGCTAGGGGTGTGCTCCCATCTGTCCTTGTCTGGTGTGTCTTAGATCGATGGGGTAGTTCCAGGCACTTACTGTGGTACAGAATGAAGAGCACAGGCATTTGGCTGTGGGTGCTTGGATGCTGAAGCTCACAAAGGTGGTCAAATGATGGTCCCAAGGAGTTTTACAACACAGCTGTGGGGAAGCCTGACTGCCTTCTAACCCAAGCGCTCTCTTTCCTTGTGCCGGGATAACTCTGTGCTCGACAAACGCTTTGAATAACCTTCTTCCCTGTTCTTCTGTGCTGCTTTACCCTTGCAAAGCAGCCCTGAGCCAGCGTGTCCCAGCAGCTGTTCTCTGTTGCAGTGGTACACACCCGAGGCCTGCCTGCAGCTTAAAGAGCACTTCCATGCACAGGTCAGGACTGCCTGCCAGCAGAGCACTGCAGCAGCAGGGTGAGTTTGGAATAAACCAGCTACACCATGAAGGAAGTATTTTAAGTTCTTGATAGCCTGCCTTCTTTGCTAGCTTTTCCTCCCTCATTCCTCATGTTCCTCGCACCAGTGTGTTTCAAGGCAGCCAAGCCCATGTGGCAGTTCTCTGACCTGTTTGACAGTAAATGAATAAAGTGCCTCTTCTTCCTGTAAGTGTCAAAGATACTTTTACAGCTTGCATAAGTAGCGCTGAAAAAATGGTGGAGCAGTTTAGCAACGAATAGGTTTTTAGCACCTTTGAATTAAACGCTTCAAAGCATTTACTTCGTTCAAAAGATCCAGCAGATCTAGCCTTGTTGTGTTCTCTGTTGCTTTTCCAAAGCAGCAGATGATAAAGGCTTTGGAGGGACAGAAACACAGCAGTTCTAAGTTTCTTTGAACAGCCAAGAATCTAGTTTTAGTCTTTTTTGAAGTTTACACGCTGAGAAGTTCTCTTAAATGATTCCTTAAAACTGGAGCAAAATTCTGGTAAATATGTATCAGTGGAAAATCCAAATAAGCTGTTTTATGCCCTAGTAATAATCTTGAAGTTATTTTCTTCCCCCACTTTCTCTCTCTCCCAGAACTGTTACCATTACTGATTTAGTTTCCTGAAGCAAGGCAGGAAAGCTAAACTATGTTAAAAATCATCACTATGCAGTTAAAATAAATAGCTGTATGTTTTAGTGATAAATGCTTCTGTGCTTCAGTGTGAAGGGTCTTCCATAAAGTGGAGCTTCTATGAATACTGACAATTAGCTCATTATTCTTTCCAATCTGGGGTTGCTGATTACCATCAGACTTGTCATGATATACATCTTTAAATGCAACATTTTATTCATTTCACTTGGGAGTCTTGCTAAAAGAAAAAAAAATTAAGCTAAAATATGTCACCCTGAGAGACATCAGTGACCTTGCTACATTTTTAGGAGCACAGTCACCATCTTAGTTTCATGTACATTTGTTACTTCCTTTATTGAACTGAGGCATTTTCTCCTTCCAATATCAACATCTATTTGTTTTGAGGTTTGGGTTTTGAGTTTTCGTTAGTTTGTGGTTTTGTTTTGTTTTGTTTTTTAATTTCCAGAGTAAACCTGCTCTCCAGTTAACTTATTCTGGTAAGAGAGTACAGCTAAAAAGCTTTGCATTTTGGTTTTGTGAATAAAATTCAACACTTTTCTGTCACTGCTCTCTAGATGTCATTATTATTCGGTCATTGAAATAATTTTTTGGTGGAATGGGGGTAAAAGAGCAGCCAGAGTGTTTTGTACAGTACTTAAAAAGCTTGACAGGAATAACCATTATCTTCCTTTTCCATTATCCCTAGTAATAAAATATTTCTTTGTCGTTTGGAAAGCCAGTGTGAGAAATTCAGTAGCTAATGGCTGTAGTTACGACTCTCTGGATATTCTATCAGTGTGTTAAATTGTCTAATCTGGGGAGCTTTTTTCCCCCAGTACGAATTAATGGAACACACACCTCTAAACCATCACTTACTTTTTTGCTTTTCCCTGAAGGTCATTGATTTTACTCAGTTTTTTCTCAGTAACAGTTAATCAGGCAGAGACATTTTAGCAGCATAGGGGCCTGTGGGCACTCAGTTATTGTTGATTGGCACCAAAAAGACCTTCTTTTTTTGGAAATATTAGTTATGTGGCTTACCAATCAAGATTTGGACTACTTAGAACAGGTAACTTGGAATCAGCATCACATGGAAGCCTGATATAACCAGAAATAGTATTCAGCAGATTAATTCCTTTGTTTAAAAAGCCATTCCTTGATAGAAAAGAACATTAAACCTCTCAAGCCATTTTTGCCAGTCCAAGTTCAGGTCAGCAAATACACTTACATTCACTTACCCTCCTGTGTCTCCTAAAAGGTACACTCAGTTTCAATTTGAAGAATGCAGGCTGAGTCACCTAAAGCCCATCTGCTGTATCCTGGGGGAGGACCCAGAGCAAAGAGGATTATTTACATGAAGCCAAGCTTCAGATTAATATTATTCCAGGTAGTCAGAAAGTGTATTGGCTCTAACCTTGTGCGTTATTTTTCCCACAGACACACTCTGCAGTGGGTTATTTTATTATCAGCAATTTTTTGTTTCTGGAGTTAGGGCTTTATTTGTACTGGTAAAGTCAATGAGAAACTTGTGATTAATTTTAATGCAAAGGATGTAGATACTCTATAGTCTTATGTGTAAACTGTCAAATGTATGCACCTGTAGTCAAAGCAATTTTAATTGAATAGAAGCTATGTCCCACTGGATTAAAATTCAGAAAAAAATATAGAGAGTAATAAAGAGACTCTCTCTGCTCCAGAAGGGTTTGTTTTTTTGGTGGCCTTCTTCCTTGCCATTTAAGTCTCTGGTCATGCAGCACAGTGGCACTCAGGGAAACTTAAGTCACATGTACATGTGCTCATCACTTGCAATTTAAGGATCTACATCGGAATTTTTAGAGAGAGACTGTTGAAATTGCAACTAAAGCCATGTAACATTTACAAATATTTATAACAGGCTGAAAATATCCAAAGTGGTTGTGGTAGGAGACCTGTATGTTGGGAAAACCAGTCTTATCAACAGGTACAGTATATCTCAGCAGATGGTTTGATTCTTCTCTTTCTCAAGTAAGTGTTATAACATTTCCTTGCTGTCCTCTTAGAGTAGTACCTCCTGAACCTGAACTTCATGGGTTTGTTATTAAAGACAAAACTAAGTCTAGGGTATGAGAAAGACTTAATACACCAAGACAGAAGGTCATGCTCTAGTACTTCAATCAGTTTGTGTTGTATTCTGAAGTACTTTTATCCAGTCAAATATGATACATTGTTTTCTTAAGACAGCCGGTCTAAAGGCTAAACAGTTGGGAAAAAAATGCACTGTCTGAGTCTTGGTTTCATTACTTACGACCCAAAATATATTCCCTTGTAAGTAAAACTATAAGATACTCTATGTTTCTTGACAGCCTAAAAATGTTCTGACTCTCATCTCATCCTGAGAGCTTTCTAGGTGTTTGTGCTTCCTAATTTGTTAGACAATATCTCCTGTTTTTTGACCAGCATATTAGTTTTCATATATGCTTCTACAACATATAGCCAACCCACAGTTAGTTAATTATTTTCTCCATAATTTACCCTAGACAGTGTTAGTTTTGCAGTTATTCGTAGTTGTGTCTTACTAGTATTTCATCACCCCTTTTTTTTTTAAATGCAGATTTTGTAAAGATAATTTTGACCGAGACTACAAGGCAACCATTGGAGTGGATTTTGAAATTGAACGTTTTGAGATTATTGGAATCCCATATAATCTCCAGATGTAAGTTGAACCAGCCTGGGTAAGCACTGCTCAGAGTACAGTCTCAGCAGAGCTTGTGTTGCTGCAGGCTCCAGTGAAATAAAGATTTTTTGAAAATAATAAAATTGCACAAAGAATAATGTGATCTGAAAAAAAGGTTCTGTACCTGGACTTGCAGTTTTAGTAAAAATTTTACTGGCTTGGATTTCTCATCCCTAAAAAACATTACAAGCTTGCCAATGACAATTCATCTTGGATGTCTTGAGCCATTGCAGTGGAGTTCTGCCTCTTTTACTTGACTTCCATGAAAGAGAAGTAGAAGCTTTTGACACAACCTTTGTCCAGTTCTAGGCTTACCCCAGTCTGTCATTTGGGTTTAAAAGGCATGATGAGCACTGAAACTTGGCTCTACTGGGAGTTTTATTCCTGCAGCCATTGAAATGAATGTTAAGGTGTCCAGTGATTTCAACATCTCTTTGTTAGGGGCTAATTAATTATCCCCAAGTCATAGAAAGACTGGAGTGTTTTTATTAGTATGTGAACCTGTTATCTTTGATTTTCAGCTTCATTTGTCAGACTAGTGGGAATCCTGCCCTTCTTTCACCTGCATTGGGTCTGTCTGCTAAAGGGAGTCCTTTGGTGTTTCCAGTGTCTGACAGTGTTTTTCTGTAGAGGGCATTATGGCATTCTCTGTACTGTGTGTAGAGCAGAAATAAGGTGCTTTGCATGAGGTATTTTAGTGCATGAATCTTAAAAACCTTTTCACTTAGGAACACCTTTTTTTCAGTGACATCACTGATGTAAATAGATGGCTCATGGTATTTACTGAAAAATACTTAGGAATCCATTTCCCAATCATTTCAGCACAATTGTGTTTTGGAAAATTCTGCCAGGCCCTTGAGTCCCTCTAAAAATGTAGGTTCACATATCAGTGTTTTGCAAACGGAAGCAATAAGGTTCGTGAGCTCCTAAAAATCAGGTTGCATTATGTGCCAAGTGCTCAGGAGCTGGGTAGAACATTCCCATATGATAAGCACTAGTGCCCCCTCTTGCTGAGAGATTTCCATACAAGATAAAGGTGCAAGTATCTGTGAGTGGCAGTGCTGGGCTACAACGACCCCAAACCTCTGCAGGGCTGGCAGTACCTGAGGGCACTGCATATTATGTTCATTAATAAAAAGCACTGTCTTGATTTTATTTAATGGTGTCATTAGTACCTGGTAGACTGAGCCATGGGGCTCTAATTTGTAGTGTATGGACAGATATCACACCTAGCAGCTGCAAGACTCTAACATGGGTTAATACATGACTTACTTAGTATTAGCACAGGAAATGTACAAAATTAGATTGCCCCAGAAATCCATGCAAATGGCATAGATGAAAAAAAATGTTTTGAGGAAAAGGTATTACCATGCAGAATAAAAATATTTGAAATTAATGAAAATGAATGGTATTAAAGAAGAGAAAAGAAAAGGTTAAAACAGAGTTCACGTGTCTTCATTAAATAATAGAGCTTTACTGTATTTCTATCAGGAGTTAATGAATAACATGTTCCAGATGGTGACACTTCTCTGGTATCACATTCTTCTCTGCCTTGTACCAGTCTGCTGCTTCATTACCATGTTTACTCAGGTTACACTGGCTTTCATTAACCTGAAATTTCTTTTTTCCCCCCATTGCACAGATGGGACACAGCAGGTCAGGAAAAGTTCAAGTGCATTGCATCTGCTTACTACCGAGGAGCAGAGGGTGAGAACAATATTAATTTGCTTCTGGCTGTGTCAGGAGGTTGTATTTTATACAGAAATATGTATGCCTATATGCTCCTTGGAAAGGTACCTGTAGACACAGTGGGGTGGGATGGGTTGTCTGTTACTGGAGGGAAAAAGGGATGAAGAAATTCGTGAATTGGTGTGTTGTCACATCTCCAAACTCTGAATCTTTTGATGGTGCAGTGATAAAAATTGGCACTTGTGCCTTAAGGGGAAAAGAATTTGAGTTTGGATGAGATTAATATTGGAGTTAGAAGTGGGTATTTCAGGCACTTCCTTTGATAAGACAATTTCTGCAGGAATGAGTGGTCCCAAAACAAAAGGGTTAATAGCACTGTAGACTGCAGACTACAGGTAAAGATGAAATAAGGCTGAAGACTAAGGACTTCAGTCTTACTGAGTGCTAGAAAAAGAAAAGGAATGAGCAAATGGGTAGTCTTCCATCTCCCGTGTGTTAAATCTGTTCTTGCACCTTATATGTAAACATTCCCTCTGTTTAACAAGGTGGGTTGGAGAGACTTCTGATACACCTCCTAACTTAATTACTTTTTATTCTGTTCTTGTCTTTTATTGCAGTTATAATAACAGTGTTTGATCTGGCTGATATCCAAACTTTGGATCACACCAAGTAAGTTTCTGCATTTTGGCTTCTCCTTGAAAGGTTTTACAGCAGGTTTAATTGCCTTCCATATGTAGGTGTTGAGAACTTGCTGGATCATGAGTTTATTTTCTTTTGAGCTAAGAAATGAAAAATGACAGTCACTTGTTTGGACTGCATAGGGTGGGATTTTTCTGAAGAAAATGCAGGGCAGAGATTTGAACTATTTACACTTGACTTCCTTTAAAGTCAGTGCAGAGAAAAAAGCACTCCAGTCAAAGCTTGATCCATCCAAAACTAGACATGCAGGAAGAGATGAAGTGCACCCCAAAAGCATTCTTTTTTTTACTTGATTTCCTATAAATAGAATACCAGGCTGCCATCTAATGTAAATGGTGAAAAGGATGAGATGTGTCTCATGCATAACGTCTCAAGAGCCTCTAGTTTTTAAGGTACGCTGAAATCCCCACATTATTTTCTTTCTCTAGTTTCTGAAGTGATTCTGTGGGGAGGCAGGCTGTCAAAAAGAGGAGAGAAAATTAAGAACTCAAAGTATACATAGGTATAGCTTAACTTACTGGTTCAGATACTTGTAATGGTTTGGTTACAACAGCACGTTCATTTTTATGAATAAACTCATTCTGCTTTCAGTGCAGGATGCAAACTCCTACATGGATCTATGATCCACACCTGTCACAGTTCAGAGCATTTGTATTTCTACTGTGCTGGTTTGACTGTAATGCAGGTATAGGCTTCTTTACAACCTGTTCTCTCTGATTTGAATGTGTACTAGGGTACCTAGCTCATTTACATAGGACTTTGTAAAATAATATATATATTAGTGTCTCTGCTTGGCTGAAAGTAATTGAAGCCTGTGAACCTGATTTCCCACACATGCACACACTGCCTTCCCTCCTTGACTTGTGTTGGATGACTCAAGAGAAACTTGATTGCCAGAGTAACAAAAATATAAAAGCTTGTGAGACAAGAATCATACAGCCTTCATAGGGAGCTGTTTTATAATGCTGAATAGATTATTTCACTCTTCTTTATTCCCTTTTTTATCTCATCTGCTAGGTGGTTCAGACCTTTTCCTTTTTTCCTGCTTTCTTATTCCTTATCTCCATCAAAACTTTGCCTTCTTCTTAATACCAAGAAATGCCCTCTCTGGGTGCTAAAATTATTGTTGAATTTGTACTCTGAATGTGGATATGTTTGAACTTTGTTAGTGGAAGACATTGTATTCAAAGGAATTGGAATAGCTCCTGGTCTCTTTCTGTCTGGAAAAAAAGGCTTTTGATCCTCTCCCATAAGTTCATCCTCTCACTTTTCTTGTGACCCCATTATCTGTTACTTTCTCCTACATTCCTCATTCCCTCTGACTGATTCTGTCATTTCTCTTTTGTATTTCAGACAGTGGCTAGAAGATGCATTGAGGGAGAATGAACCAGATTCCAGCTTCATCTTTCTTGTTGGAACAAAAAAAGATTTGGTGGTGAGTAAATTGAATGCAGATAAGGAAGCCAGATTTTTCCCTAGTTCCTCTCCTGATTTCCCTTACAAGTTGTACACAGTGTTGTTGAGATAAAGACCTTGAGCTAAAACCTTAACAAGTAAATAGAACAGTGTATTTGGAAGCAATTTAAGAAGAGGCTTTCTGAAAAAAATGGATAGTTATGAAATATTTCTTGCATGGCATTTTTCAAACATATACAGACATACCTAATGATCTTGAAGGGTTTTTTGATTTGGTTTTTTTTTTAGGGACAGTGTGTTCATTATTCAGGAACAGGGAAGATTTCTTCCTTAGTTGAATATGACATTGTTGTCAGAAGAACAGGGTACAGTGCACTCTCTCTATACCATTCTAAGTCTTGTCTTTCTCTTTCTGCAGCTATCAAGACTTAGTTTTTAAAGATTTCAAAGCAAACTTGTTTCATTGGTTGTTTAATTGGCTCTTTTTTATTTCCACCCAGCTGCCACAATATCCCTTCTGCACTTTGTTTCTTACCCTTCAGTGAAAATAAGTCCTAGAAAACTGCACGTCTGTCAGTTTTTCTGGTACTTTGTTTAGTTTATGCTGCTTTTTCTGAGTTGCACTAAAAGCTAAATGTGACAGACCTGTGAGGACACATCTGAAGCCTCGTCTAAGCTAGAATACCTTACTGGAAGTTAGTTTCTGATTTTAGAATGTAGTGCTTTCAACTGAAAGGGAGACAAGAGCAAAGCAAAGGATTTCAGGTTCTAGGTATTATGTCAGTGCTAAGCCAGTGTCTTCCCAACTGGATTCATTCTACTCATCACCTTGATGTCACACAATCATTTCCAAATTTTTAGATTTCTTCTCAATTTTGCAGGGATTCTCCACTCTAAGACAATCTACAGAAAGCTGTACAAAAGATGACTGGTGTCATCTGTCCCAAAATAGCTGGATATGGGAAGCAAATGGCAGCATACTTATGATTGATGACAGGACAAATGAGAGGGTGAAAAGGCCTGAAAATTAAGTGCAAGAAAGCAAAATCCCCTTGAAAGGGCAAGTCATTTTAGTCTTAAAAAAGAGCAAAAACAAAAAGGGGGGGGGAGGCCATTGTGTTACAGCACAGTAAGAAAAGTGGACATGAGACAGAGACAGAATAGATTAACCCCAGATAAATCTTGTGATTAGTTGGTCCCACCTGCTGAGAGGGATGTGGTGACAAGGATGTAACTGGGCTGTTGTCTGCCCAGCTCCCTGCTGCTTATGTAGTGATACAATGGTTACTCCTGTTACCCTTACTTTGTTTGAGGGCTGTGGGAGGTGAGTGCAGACTCCCTGTTAAAAGCAGCACTAAATCTGTGAATGTTCTCACAGTGCTGTGTGACTGCACAAGCTCTAAGATAAGGTCAGAAAGGCTGCTGAGAAACTGGAAGCCTCACAGGACAGGTGCAAGCGGCACCTCTGGGCTGTTACCAGCCCCGGTGCACTTTTATGTTCCAGTTATTCCGTGTTGTTTCCCCAGTCAGATGCTGTGTGTGAAAGGACAGAGCTGGATGCCATCCGCTTTGCCAAGGAGATGCAGGCAGAATATTGGTCAGTCTCAGCCAAAACAGGTAAATTACTGCAAAACATATAAAAATAACCACAAGGGCTGATGTTGAGGTGGGAGGAACTTATTATCACGCCCCCTCCCCCCCATTCCTGTTTTTTTTTGTTGTTGTTCTTGCATTCTGTTGCTATTAGAAACTTCAGGTTTATTAATGATCAATTTTTGAGTGTTTTTATTTGTGCTCGCGCTTTCATGTTGGCAGAAAGAAGTAATTGAGCTGCTTTGCAGTGTCTGAGCATGTTTAATTCATAGATGGTTACATAAATACACATGTGCACCACTATTCAACACTTGCAATGGAAAAAGATTATACCACAAACTGAATTCTCTCTGTTGCTGACTAAAAATAAAGGTGCAGCACAGGGTACAGTATTTCAGAGTCAGAAAATTAGAAATTCTCTTTGCAGTGATCAGAATGGAAGACAGATTGATGGAGAGGCCTGTTCTGTCCCAGTATTGAGCAGTGAGCTGTTCACAGATGCACTTGTTATACTTGATCATATGTTGATGCGCAGTTATAAAAACACATAATTTCTGTTTTGCTCCCCAGGGGAAAATGTCAAAGAATTCTTTTCCCGAGTTGCTGCCTTGGCCTTTGAACAGTCCATGATAAAGGAGCTGGAGAACACTCCTGGGCACATGGCCCAAATTGGGGCAGGAAATCTCATCAGTATGTGAAGTTTTGGCTTTTGTGTCTATTTTCCTTGTTTACAGTCTGAAGGACTGGGGAGGTTTTTCAAGCACTAAAAGCCAGTTTCAAACACCTGCAAGCCTATTCATGTCACTGTCTCCCCAGGTTCTGCCCTGCAGGAGTGACTGGGCCTGAATCCAGCTTTTGTTACCCTTACTACTGGATGGTATAATTTCCTGTGAATTGATTTTATATCTTTTCTGTTTCCACAGACCTGGAGAACATTATGGAAATCCCAGAAGGCAACGCTCAAGTCAGCCTGAGCTGCTGCTAATTGTCAACTGCTCCTTCAAGCGCCGCGCTTCCCTGCAGCACAGCACAGAGCACCCGCAGCAATGCAAGCTCTCAGGCCAGAAATACAGAGCTTTAATTTGGGAAACAAGGGAGGAAAAACTTGGCCAAACTTTCCTTCTGAGAGTTCCCTTGCTGCTGCAGGCTCCTTGCGCGGGGTGGTACAATTGTTACATAAACCTTTCTCCGTGTAGTTATAACATCCTTAATGCAAGAAGACATTGCCAGTGCCATGTGCTCACCTGTCTGCCAGATATGCTTGTAGTCAAAAATGACATCATTTTAGTGTGTTGTTCTTTGATAATTCTCTAGAAGTCTTAGATAGTGAAGTTGCATTCCCATGGGGGCAGGAAACAAGGGGCACTTCAGAATAAAAGGTGCTACCCGTATGTTTTTGCCTTTTAATGTCATAGTGTAAAATAACTCTGATTTGCTTTTATGCATTCCAAGTATTTTGAAACTATTTCAATATAAATATTTTTAAGTGTCAGGTATGGAAGTACACAAATGCAGACTGCATAGTTTCCACTGTGGTTTCTCCATCCAGGAAAAATCCCTATTGTTTTTCATTTTCCACTTGAGAATCAGAGCCCAACATTTGAGTATTTCCAAGCCTAGGAGAAGTCCAGGTAGGAACTTTGTTGTTTTATCCCATCTGTCTAATATTTTGAAAACGTTCCCAGATAAGAATGCTATTCTTTTCCACTCACTTGAATAAGAAAAAATGGTCTCACAAGTGCATAATGCAGATTCCTTCTCTGCATTGATCTTCATGAGTACTGTCTACATGCAGTTCTACTTTGTTGCTAAGAGTAATTCAGAGACTTCACAGAATATTCCTAGTTGAAAGGGACTCACAAGGATCATCGAGTCCAGCTCTTCAGTGAATGGCTCATATGTGAATTGAACCCACAACCTTGGTGTTATTGCACCCTGCTCTAACCACCTGGGGTGTTTTTTTTGGTAATAATATAATAAGATTTTGGGACCACATGTGGTCTCAGTCATGAACCTGATCACCCCTGTCTGAAGTGGGATCTCAGAGCCAGCAAGGCTGGATTCCATAGTGAGGTAAAGCAGCTTTAAAATGCTCTTTTTTTCTTTGGGGAACAGTGACTGATGCCTCTTCCAAAGGTTATTCTTGCTGACAAATGCCATTGCCAGAAATTACTGTAACAAATACTTGGCCAGTATTTGTGAAATTGCATTAGTATGCTTGATTATGCTAATTAGGTTTAAACTGCAGAAGTACAAAAGAAGGGGAAGGGAAATACACTCATTTTATTTCCCTCTAAGTTTTCCAATAGCTCACTGAATTCTAACATTCAGTTGTGAGTATCTAGTTGATGATATTTCTCTAAAGATAAATGAGATGCTGTAAATCTTTTGCTTGCAGTAAACTGTTCAAATGTATGGCCCTTCAAAATCCCTGTAAGCACTCAAATCATAGAACTAAGAAAGGAATCAAGGTGGGACAACAGAAACACTCTTTCTCTAGGAATCTATCAGCAGCTTAGAACTCCCATGTTTCTAAGATTTATATTCAGCACTTCATGCTGTGCTGGCATTAAAAAAAATATATATAGTATTTTAAATTTCATACTGCGATAATTTGAAATTGAGAGAAAGAAGAAAACTTTTATGAACGGTTACAAGTTACAGTTTCTTAAGATATTAATTCAAGCACTGCAGAAACAACAGTATCTGGAAAGCTAATTATAACAGGCCCTTTCACATTCGAGCTGCTCAGAAATAAGGACATTTGTTAATAAAGCAATGCATCAAACTGAAAATGCTCTAGATTCTTTGACATTTTCCCCAATTTGTTTGATAAGAAATGGGGGAAAAGTGAAGAAAAGATGACTTAAACATCTTTTTTATCACTTTTATTTCCTTATGACGTAAGTTACAGCAGCTTCACAGAAAATGATGAATAGAGATCTAAGAACTCTCTGTCTGTTTTATTGGACGGTCTTCACTTTGGCAATTGTGCTGACTGTTGGCAAAGACAGAAATTTAGCATTTGGTGGAAAAAATGAATCTGCGAGGGTATGCAAGGAGCTATTTATCCAAATGTGTGATATTTTGACCTTATGGTGTTCCATGGATCAGTCCAGCTCCCGAGTCTGCTTCGCAAGGATGACAAATACACACTCTGCTTGTACCCTGGGCTGGGCTGAGCAGGCAGCGTGGCCACAGCCTCGTGTTTGCTGAGTCTGAATGAGAGCAGGAAACCTGGTTCCCTCTGCTGCAGCAAGTCATGTTGGCTGGGCCTGCTGCCGGGTTTCAGTGCTGACATGCTGGTTTAGTGTTCACAGTGCAAAATGACTCGGTAACAAATCCAAGAAAAAAATCATCATTTCTTTCTCCCCCCCTAGAAATATATCTCCTAAGGGATTCTTTTGTTGATGAGCTCGGTTATTGTATAGAATCACAGAGATGCAATCTCTTCAACAACACAATTATGGGGCTTGGAAAATCAACTGGGACAGGTTTTCTTCTAGTGCTTCAGTACATTGCTTGATGTCATTACTGTTTAGTATCATCTGGAGCTCCAAAAAGTTCAAATACAAATGCAGTATTCTGTCAGTCATTAACTGTGACTTGACAATGGCCTGACTCCATTTCTATTATATGATGGATGCTTTGAGGCTGAGGTTTTTTGTTATTGATGTGTTGGTTTTTGTTTGGTTGGGTTGTTTTTTTCCTCTCAGTTGGTCAGTTTTAAGGGCATTTTTTTAATGCTACTGAGATTTCCCCTGCAATGAACTCAGTATTAATAATTTATCATCTAAAATGAATCTTGGATCGTGTTGCAAACAATGAGTTGCTTAGGAAAGCACAAAGGAAACTAACTATAGAAAATAAATATAGGTTTGCAAGTTCTATCTAGTCAATGTTTTATCTATCTATGTTAATCCATTCTATCAGCAAATTAATTGGCTTTGAAAAAGCCTTAATATTATGAAAGACAGTGTTGACAAAACTGTATTAACTGTAACCATAGGTAGGCTAAACCATGATCTCTGTACCAGCTGAAATCCGCACAGTGATCCTGGCAACAGTCACAGCTCCAGCTTCCTTGTGGAACTTTCAGGTGAGAAGCTGAAGAGGTGAAATTTGGAGTCAGTCCAAAGCAAAGGTAAAGAGCAGTTGGAATAATCAGTTTCTCCCAGGAAGAACTAATGTTTCTTGTTTTAATAAGTAGAAGCTTAACGTGTTAATGATTTCCTGGTTATATAAAGGTGCATTTGTGCTGAGCAAAACTACTGGCAACAGATCAAAAGCTATTTAAGAAAGTAAAAAAAGTTAATTTCTTACTATAAAAGCCTTTCTTTTCATTTTTAATCGTGTTGTTTTGCCTTTTGAGTGATTATTTGACAATCAGGATATTATGATTTATAGTCACATAGGTCATGTGATTACGATCTTTCTGAATCCCGTGAGGTCCGAGCTCAGGTTTGCCTTGTGATGTGACTGGAGTCCATTCTTCGCAAATAAATCTGTCCCCTCTATGCCTTTTCAGGTTTCCACCGATAGTTAGAGGTTGTTCTAATAGCATGCACGTCCTCTGAGCAGGAGAGTTAAAATGAAGTGTTGGACGAGCTGTAGGAGAATCTGCATTTCCTAGTGGAGGAGGTTGCTCGGTTTCCTGTGGTTTTGGCCAGAAGGTTGTTCTCACAGCAACAAATTGCCATTCTCTGAATTTGAAGGAGAGTTCCTTTATTTCTGACTTGCCAGTCTTTTCAAACTCTCCTAAGGTTCTGCTTTGTGTTTACAAAAATCCAACTGCTTAGTTTCAGCCACAGATTAATCAGATATCATATTTTAATTCTCATTTTAAAAGCTCAGCTGATGTTCTACAGTTTGTGGTTTTTTTACAGTTATATTTTTTTTCTTACAAAACCTCCTGTTCTTTCGCGTGGGATCAGGCTGAAGGACAGTTCCCAAGTGACAGCTCGAGGGCTTTTCCCTAAGACAAGCGGCTCCTCTTCCCACAAGAGGGAGCCCGGCGGTCACAGCAGGATGAGATCCGTGCCGGCTCGGAAGGGCTGCGCGATCTCTCGCAGGCCAGCAGAGGGGATGTGCCGGGCATTCTGTCCGTAGTTTAGCCCCTCATCGCAGGATTCTCAGTCTCAAATCACAGGTATGTATCTGCCACCATAGTCTTAATGAAATTTTGTATCCTATTAAAATGCCGAATGCATAAAGTGTCAGTAAAAATTCAGAGCGCCCTTCAATTCCCAAAGGAATTTTTCTGTTGTTGTGGTACCTCAGGAGGTAAAGAGGGTGTAGTTGTTTAACAGTATTATTCACTTAAAAGTTAAGTGTGCACATAGAAATCCTTCATCTGACTCATAGGAATTCTTACTCCCTCCAGAAAGGGCACCAATGTGGACCCAAATAGAAAACAGAGACAAAAAACCAGGATGGTGAGACCTCAGTAAAAGCACTGTATGCATTGAGAACACATCCCTGAGATGTGACATACCTGCCATTGTCAGAACCATGCCAGTGCAGTCTGCAGCTTCAGATTCCAGAAATAAATTATGTGTCAGAATTTCATTGGTCCAACTGGCACTAAGCAAACAAATAGTATCAATGGGGAAAAGACAATTTATTTTATTTCTGTGATAGATTGAGATCTCTTGAAAGATTTATGGAGTTATTTATTGAACATATAGATTTTATTATGATTTAGATTATAATCTGTTTTCCATATAGGTCAGCCAAAGCCTGTTATGTGTTAAAAGCTGAGGAAACAAGTGCAGGAAAAGAGGTTAAAGCCAGGAAGCAAAAACTGAGAGGGATGAACTGTGCAAAATGGAATGATTAGCCATTTGCGATATGTCTGAAAATACAAAAAAATATTTTTTTGGCACATAAAAATGCATGAAGAGAAAAACTTGGATTTTGAAACAGTATATATCCCAAAGGTAAGAGAGCTACTCCTGTGGAGTTGTACTTTTCATTCTTACAGAATTTTATTAGTTCTTGTCGGAGCTGTATCCCACCCTCTTTTCTAACAACAAGTACTAGAAAGGATCCACCTCACTGCAGATATGAAAGCAGCAGGTTTATGGAGGATATGAGATGTACGTATCTCACCTTGTCCTGTCATCCAAACAGGCAAGATGGAACTTCAGTTGTATTTCTTACCATTTTTTTCAGAGTTTGAATTAATACATGGAAGGGACACAGGGCTTAAGCAAGATCATGTTCTGTGATTTCAGAAGGAATGGTACTCGGCAGCCAGACTTTAAATGATTTGCCACCCTTCAGCCAGAGCTGGGGCGGAGGACTGTGAGTTATTTGGGCTGGGATAATACACAGGACAAAAGTGAGACTAATGCAGAACAAAGCAAGCTTTATTGCTGGTATCATAGTTATTTTGCCCATCTCAGAAATCCAGGTTGCCATTTATGGGCAAGGAAGGTAGGATTGAGGGAATGACAAGCCTGCTTCCAAGCAGCACTCACACGAGTGGGGGAAAACGTGACCTTTGAAGGTGAGCTGCATCAGTGCCTGGGGGGAGAGCCTCGCTGCGAGCACGAGAGAGCAGAGACGTGCTGGTGTTTATACATAATATATGAGGGCATGGCCGTATGGACCAGCATGGATACCTTCCTTTGCACTGTGTGCATGTTGTGCTCTTGCCCGGGCTTAGGCATAGCCACGTCTCTATGATGCGATGATGTCCAGGCCTGTGGCCGCAAGCGCGACTTCGCGCCTCCCCGCCTTTGTCTCGGGGGCAGCCGCGGGGAAGGGGCAGAGCCCCCCAGCCCCGCGGGGTCCCGCAGCACGGCCGGCCCGGCTGCCCCTTTAAGAGGCCCCAGCGCCGAGTCAGTGCCTGCGCCGGGTCCTTCCCTCTCCTCCCCTTCCGCAGCGCCGGGGCCGGGCCGCGATGGGCCGCCGCGGGCAGCGGCTGCCGCGCCGCCGGGGGGGCTCCCGCGGGGCCGCGGGGCGCCCGGGCACGGCCGGGTAGCAACGGAGCTCGGCCCGGACCCGCCGCCGCAGCGCCGCTCCGAGCCGAGCGTGTGCGCCCGGAGCACAGCACAATAGCCGGGAGGAGGAGACAGGGAAAGGGGCAGGGGGAAAGGAGGAGAGAGAGAAAGAGAAAGCACAACACGGGGGCTGGCGAGGCAGGACGGAGCGGAGGAGGACGGAGCGTGGCTGCGCCGAGGACCGTGCCCAGGACGGCGGCGGCAGGAGGTGGGTGGGGGGCGATATTTACCTTCCCTCCCCCGCCCCGAGCCTGCTCCTTTGTCCACTCACTTTGAAGTGCTCGGGGATCGCCGGGGTGGGAGCGTTGTTGTTCGCCAGCAAGCGATCAGTCATGCCGGGGAGAGAGTAGCGAGGGGACGCGGGGCTGGGGCCGGCAAAGGCTGAAGGAGACGGGGAGGAGAGAGGATTGCGAGAGAGGATCGCCGCTCGCCTCCCAGTGCCCCTGCATGGACCATGAAAGAGACGCGCTGAGTTGACCCCGCCGGAGCTGTTTCTGCTTCTACATGTGAGATCCGGTTGGTTTTTTCTCTCCACCTCTCTCTTTCCAGCCTCCTTCTCGTATTCTCCAGTTACTCCCGTATGCAAAATGGTGGACCCTGTGGGGTTTGTGGAGGCTTGGAAAGCACAGTTTGCAGACTCTGAGCCTCCTAAAATGGAGCTGAAATCTGTGGGAGATATTGAACAGGAGCTGGAGATGTGCAAAGCATCTATCCGGAGACTGGAGATGGAGGTGAACAAGGAGAGGTTCCGCATGATCTACCTGCAGACTCTTCTGGCAAAGGAGAAAAAAAGCTATGATAGACAGAGATGGGGTTTTAAACGTGTTTCTCAGTTGCCTGAAGGGGGTGCAGAGCAGCAGATCCAGGACCTGCATCATCACCAGTCTGCTGACCAAGACGAATATGAAAAAAGCAAGTCACACCACGGGGAGGAAAAGTTCAAACCCAGGATCCCCTCTCTTCGGAAGCTGTCTACCCAGAGTGATGGGTCAGACCTGTCCCCTTTGGACAGCCCCCATCACGGAGAAGGAGAGCAGGACAGGTCTAAGTACTACGGAGAGGAGAAACTGAAGAGAGTTGTAGAAGATATGGAGAATCGCTGTGATACAGATGGCTCTCCTTCAAAACACAGATCGGCTTCCACTCGTAGGCTGGTGGGATCTGCTGAGAAGGAGGGATCGTTTGAACCTAAGGAGAGAGGGAACAGCACCAGTGTGGCAGCTCTGAGGTCCAATTTTGAGCGAATGAAAAAGGTTAACTCGCATTCTTCTGGAGATAACAAGGATGTTGTTGAAAAGCCCTTTTACGTGAACATGGAGTATCATCATGAGAAGGGTCTAGTAAAGGTCAACGACAAAGATGTTTCTGATAAAATAAGCTCCCTTGGCAGCCAAGCCATGCAAATGGAACGCAAGAAGTCTTTGCACTCCCTCCCTTCAAACATGGTACCCAGCTTCAGTGAGTTCCAGAGGCCTGCCTACAGGGGAAGGTCCTCGGAGAGCAGCTTTGGCTATGACGGAGAATACGAGGATGCCGAACTGAACCCCAAGTTTCTCAAAGACAACCTGATTAATGCCAATGGCAGCAACCGCTCACCTTGGCAGCCCATGGACTTCCAGCCATATCAAAGTATCTATGTTGGTGGAATGATGGGGGAAGGAGAGGGAAAAGGACCTATTCTGCGAAATCAGGGCACAACTGACCAGGAAAAACATCTGACGTGGCCCAGGAGATCTTATTCTCCCAGGAGTTTTGAAGACATTGGAGGAGGATATACTCCTGACTGTAGCTCTAATGAGAACCTTACTTCCAGTGAGGAAGACTTCTCCTCAGGACAGTCCAGCCATGTCTCCCCCAGCCCCACCACTTACCGCATGTATCGGGATAAAAGCCGTTCTCCCTCCCAGAACTCTCAGCAGTCCTTTGACAGCAGCAGTCCCCCAACCCCCCAGTCTCAAAAACGGCACAGGCAGCAGCAGGTCATTGTGTCTGAGGCTACTATTGTGGGTGTACGAAAAACAGGACAGATCTGGCCGAGTGATGGAGATTTGCCCTCTGGGAGGTGTCACCAGGACAGCTGTTTCCATGGGGATACAGGTGCGTACCCGCTTTTTGTTGAGTCTTTTACAGGTATAGAGCGGGGAATGGCACTGTGGGAAAGAATGGGGTACCCTGGGTGAATTGCTGTGAGCAGGCAACTGTTTCATGTGAGAAATCTGTGTTTCTTTTGTAGTTCTGCTGTTTCAGGAAGGTCCTACAGAAATATATGTCAAGCTGTGTTTTAGGAAGTCAGCCTGGATTCCCAGAAGGGTCAATTCCGGCCTCTCTGGAGAGAATCAGTGGAGTCCCACGTTAATCAGTTCTTAAAGTTTCAGTGTGAACGCTGAGGTGAAAGGGGGCCGAGACTTGAGCAGGCATTCACCAGCTGTGATAAATTCACCACCAGATTATTCCCTCCCTCCTGGTCGTGCGCTAAGGAGTAGTTAAACTCTACCTCAGAGGTGGTGGTGTGCCAGCATGCTACAACCTGAGGGTTTTGCTGGAGCTTTCCTGATAATGATGCTGCTCCCACAATCTTGTTTTTTCCTGTCTGTATTAATTGGAGTGCTCGTTTCTCGTTCTGTCTCGTGTCAGCCTTCAATTAGAGCTGATTGGAGGTGATGATTGTGCAACCCTGTTCTTGAAGCTTTCTGCTATCACTGAGTGAAGGAAGAACTTGGAATATTAGGAAGCCCTGAGGGAAAGATGTTAATTTAATTTCAGCAGAATCTCATTTTTTGTGTGGGGAAGAATGGGCAGTGTTTGAACCCGTTCCTGTGTAAGCCATTCAGGCATGCAGGTGTGTCTGTGGAATCACAGTGAATTTATAGTTGTTGGAAGAGGCATACAAGGAACTATGCTAATTCAGATAGATTTATTGAATGTATGTGGACGTCTGAATCCATTTAGCAAGGCAAGGCACACAATGTAAATAGTATCTTGTGCTAACACCAGTAGTTATTTATGCAGTAAATGAAAATCAAATCCAGGAATGAAAAAAAAAAATGAATGTTTGTTTTGACAGACTTCTGTAATCCCAAATCTGTGAGTTCTCTTGTGGGTTTTCTTTGTCTCCTTGAATCTCTCATTTTAATAAGGTGTTAATATGTTATTTGTCAATGGGGCCAAATTCCTGAGGTAGTAGGTGAATTGAGAGGCCTGTCAAATGCTGTCACTGTCTCAGGTTGTGTGAGTTCGCTATATTAGTTCTTAGAAGAGTAACTTTGCTGGCAGAAGATGCCTGGTTCTACTGTCCCTGCCAATTGTTCTTGCCAGCAGTACTTCTAGGAGCAACAACAGAAGGAGAACCCCTTCCCTGCCCCACCACCATCCTCATATCCCATTGTGTTGTTGGAAGGCTGGATGGTTGTGGTGGATGTTCGGTGTCCATGAAGCTCTGCAGCCTGTCCTCCCAGCCTTCCTTACCAAACTGGATGTACACCCCTGTTTTCTCTCAGCATTCTTGCTGGGTTTGCTGCCCGTTTGTATCTGAGGGGTGGCACTTGCAGTGCAGGGGAGAGGCTGAGTCTTGTGCTCCTTTGAACTGAGCTGCAGCCATCTGTCTCTGCTCTTGTTTACTGATGCTCTTTAGATGACTGGGAAGCCTCCTGGCAGTTTCAGTTTTTGCAGAAGGAAACAAAGGGGCAAAAAAGAACAAGGGTTGATAAAGCTTGAGGATAAATTCAGCTTTGAGAAAGGCAATAGATTATTTTAAATAACTTAGCTGGGATGCGGTGATAAAAAAAAAGGGGCTGCTGAAAAGTGAAAACACAATTCCTGGTTGTGCTGGAAAGCTTTGAGGCTTGTTCCTGAGGATGACCACACATTGCAGGCAAGGACAGAGTGTAACTGATCCACCTTCTGCTTTCCTCAGCAAAGGGGTAACATGGCAAGCTTAGCAGGAACTTTCACCAGATGGCTAATCAGTGCTGTCTTGCACATTAGCTGGTGGCAACTTTTTACTTAACCAAAAGGGCTTATGCCTTCAGGAAGACTGTGTTTCTGGTTAATTCCTACTGAGCATCATTTTATACGAATTTTATTTCTTTCCTGATTTGGAAGAATTTTGATCTGAAATCAAAATCTGCCAACTGGCAGAACCTCTCTTTCATAAAACGAACAAAAGGCCTGAGAGACCCCTGTGCGATTAGCTGGCTGGCTCCCATTCCCAACTACCATGCTCTGACGAGGATTGTTCTCCATCACCACATGACACAGTAGCAGTCCACAGATCCAGACAGCTTTCCCCACACCTGTGGCTCGGTCACTGCTTCTGCCAGGCTTCCCTGAAGTTTGGCAGGAACAGAGAGTGCAAGTTCAAATGACAGTAGGTTCTGGCCAGCCTTAATGTTGATTAGCATCAAGGGGGGTTTGCTCAATAGTGTTTGACTGCATTCAGGTTTCTGTGTGCTTCCTGGCTTTGCCTTTGATGGCTCCCCCCACAATAATGCTGACTGTGCTGTGGGCAGGTGCAATGTGACATTTCTGTCTGGAGCTGCCATCCCAGTGCGCCTTCAGCTTGGCCAGCAGACACGTGCTGTTCTGTCCAAATTATTTCATGAGTTCACAGGCCAGAGATGTTTTCCTTTTGTATTACAAAAAAAGGATCTAACTCTCAAGTGAATGAGGTCCAAGCCAAAATTTGAATCTGGGTACTTGTAGATGGGTTATCAGATCAAGGTAGGAGGCTTTCAGTTTTTTCCAAGGAGGAGAATCAGAGCTTCAGGGCTGAGATTTGGTAATAGCTGTACTTTCTATTAAATGTACTTAATAGAGCCTGGGCAGAGATATTTATATTAGGATTAATTATGCATCACTAATTTCCTGTAGTGGGAATAGAAAAAAAAAATTACATCTTAACTTTGCATTAAGCTTGAATATCTTTACTATGATTGTGAAGGGAGAACAAAATTTTTAAAATTCAGCCTACTGTTAAACAGCCACAAGAAGAGCCTCTTGTGCATTTGTGCTTATAATCAAGGGGAGATTTGCACAGTGCTGTTATGGAGTGATGGGGCCTCGCAGTGGCCTTGTCTGGGTCAGTTTTTAACTACTGGCAGTTTGCTAATGAAGGAGCACACTGGAACTGTTGCTTGGCTTGGTAGCTTTCTTCATACAATCAGTGCGTGCTGTCTCAGCTCTGTGTGTGTGAAATGATTTTATCTCATAACGACATGGAAACTATCTGGACTCCACATAAATGATATTTACCTGCCCAGCTGCTTCCCTCGAGGTGCCGCAGTAGTGACTTCTGTTCACGTGAGGAGACTTGATGGTGCTCTGGGTGTTCTGCCAGGCTCCTTCTCTAGACAGCCACCAACAGGCATAGTGCTCACTGCAAGGTCAGTTTGGGATATGTGTCATTTAATTCCATTGGGAGTGAAGTTTTACTTATTTTAGCTGCTACTAAGCGTGGGAGTGCTGAATGTCCCTTTCTGGAGAGCATGGAACATTCTCTGTATTTTTAGTGAGTTTAATGTAGACAGAGAAAAGAGTGGTGAAATTTATGCATGTGAAGCTGCAAAACTCAACATTCCTGTTATCTCAGCTGAATAGAATGCCGTTTTAAAGCTTCTACTTACCTAGAGCTGTAGGTTCTTCAGTTTTTGTGTGCCTTAAATGCCTGACCAGATAGTCCAGCATCTACATTTCCTGCTGTTAAGCTAAACCTTGACACTACTTATTTGCAGAGCCCCAAGAAAGCATGCAGTGTTTTGTCATGGAAGGGCCTTGTTCTGTACCAGTTTCTGCAAGGGCCTGTTCCTGAGTTACTTGAATCTCCTGAGGTCTTGGATAAGTTCCTTAATTCTGCACTTCTTCAACTCGCTATTATATTCTGTGGATTTTAGTTTGAAGATGTAGTTTGGTAAGTTCTTTGCAGTGTTTTAGCAGCACAAAGACTCCTGAGGCAACATGCCAGTCCTGTTTAGGAGCACAACTTTCCTTTGAGCAGCTGAGGCAAACTTCAGTCCACAGTGTAGTGATTCTTCCTCCTGAGGGGCTAAAATGTGGGAAATTCCGTGATGTGCAGATTGCTTGGTAATTTTAGGGGCTGCTGGCCACAGGTCCTGCTTTCCATCTGTGATTTACATTGGATCAATAATGAGGTTTAAATATTCTCTGAAACTTGTTTAGTTCATTTTGCTATTACTTTCTAAACAAATTTTAATCCTTTGCTATGATGATCAGTGGATTTCCTAGGAGCACTGATGCCAAGATGCTGTTTAAATACAACCCCCCACCCTGCCTTGCTTTTCAGCGATTTAGTGGCTTTTGAGATTTTTGAGATTATCAAGATGCCTGTGTTACCACTCCCTGCTTCTTAGTCAGAGTGAAGAGCTCCCTCTCTTTCTCTGCCAGATTTCTCTTTCCCTTCAGCTGAGTTTAATGGAATCTATGATTTTGTTCCTTCTTCCACAACAGTTACTAATGTTGTGGCCTTCCATAAGTAATGGTGTGCAGATAGATTTAGTTTCACTTTTCTTAGGTTCACCCCAGATCATGGAGTTTTTCCTACCCCAGTGTTCAGGTTCTTCTGCAATCACAAAGCACCTGCCTTCGAAACGAGAGTGTAAACCAACGCAGGTAGCTGTTGTGGGAAGCCCTGGGGAGTGCTGGTGTCATCTCCTGTGTCTGTGTGAAGCTCACTGTCATGGTCCATGACACAGAGACTGAAGTGAGCTGGCTTTGCTATGGAGTAAGCAGACAGAGAGCTATGAATTCTGCAAGTAGTGTGTCAGGTAGAAAGCTGCTTATCCCTGCATGAGTACCAACAGCCTCTCTGGCAGCAGAGCTGAGCTCACCGTGCAGCTGCCATTGCTGTGTGAGGGCCTGGGCCCATTGCAGGCAGCCAGCGAGCTGTGGCTGGGCAGGTCAAGTACATTATTAGCACAAGCTTAAAGTTTGGGAGTGTTGCAGGAGCTCAAGTAGGACGAAGCTGCAGCAGAGCCATAGGGATACCCATCCTGTGATGACCACAGACTAGAATGTTGTGCTGTCTGCCCAAACCATTGGACCTGGGCGATTTCAGTGTGGTGATTTCCCAGAGCCAGGGGCCAGAGCCCTAAAGCTTAGCAGTGAGCACCACACAAGATGATGGCAAAGAAAGCAAGGAGCTTGCTAATTTGTGGAACTAATTGCTCTACCATCTTTCCTAAGTGCTTCCATTTGTCTAATATCTCTGGTTTGGATATTTGGATAAAATGCTAAGTACTATGTTCAGTCACTTCATTGACGGCTTGCTTTTCACTGCCACCACAAAGTTTCACTGAGGCCTGAGCAGAAGTGGTAAAAAAGATTTGAGTGGAATGGCAAAGTAGGTATTTTGAATAACAGATTTGGGACAGAGGAAAAACAAGGTTTCATTAGAAAATTTGCCAAACCTTCGAGTGTGGAAATGCTTATTTGAATACTGGGCAGCACGCTACAGCTAATGATACTGACTCTTAGAAGAAGTGTTGGGGGTGGGGAGTGTGATTTGTAATCCAAATTTGGCGTTGCAGGCGATCTGAAAGATGGGCCAGCAAAGGAGACAGAAGCCTATGGAGGTTTGGGTCCCAGTAATAGCCTGGAAACAGTTCTTCTTCCAGTTCTAGCATGTTGAGCAGTTTGCTCTCTAATGCCCTCCCTCTCTCCCGAACCTCTTAGGGGTAAACAGTTATCATGCAGAGGCAAGGGGGACCTGTATTTCAGCTTCAAGGAATTTTGGAGGTCAGTCCATAAAAGGTAATGAGGTGAGACCTGGCAAGCTGTTTGAGAATTGCTCCATTTCAATTACCGTAGGGAAGCGTATTGCTGTTCATGGAAATCAGTGTTGACTGGAGGCACAGCTTATCTGGAGCTTGCTTTCCCCCGGAGAAACCAAGACCAGCACTTTGGGGTTCTTTGACTGTCTCCTCTTTGATTTGTTCTGCCCAGTCAGATAAGGTTGCAAAGAATAATAAGGGCCTGATCCTGTTCTTTCTCTGGTGAAATGTCATTGGCTTCAGTGATCTTTTGCTGGCACATGTAGGAAAAGAAATGGTGTTCTGGTGCAGGTTCAGTGGCAGATACATAGAGGGGTAGACTGCAAGGGACAAGAGAAATGCTGGCGTGGATCAGCTTGGGCGAACTGCGTGTGAATGAAGTACTTCCAAAACAACAATTTGAGTGTCTTGGGTTACAAAGCAGGTTTTGGCCAGCTCACTGATGACACAGTGGATTGCTTTCCTGATCATATCTTTAAATTACATGTGATGTGAAAGTAACCATAAACTGTAAGTAAAAACGTTGCTGTGTCTTACTGCTGAGACAGTTTTACAAATGCATAACTTCTCTAAACTTTTTTCAAATTATACTGTGTGTGTTTTAAACAGTAAAATTGTCCTGTGTAGGGCAACGTGGTGTATTTGTGTCACAAAATCTGCTTGCAGTTTGCAAATCTTCCTGTTACTAAAACAACAAAGCATGTCTCCCTTTTGTCTGCTTCCCAACTGCCAAAATGGTATCTCTTAGACCCTTTCTTAACCAGGTTATGGCTGATGCAGTAATGAGATTATTGCAAATGTAATTGGAATCTCTGCTTTAAAGAAAGCTCTGCCCAAACGTGGCAGCTGGAGCAGAGTGAGTTGCTCCTGGCTACATGAATGCACGAGGAGTGTGTGTGTGAGAACCCACAATGATTGTGCCCTGTAGGAAGATGGAATTAGTAAAGTTCAGTGTGTTGGTTTACACAACTGAACTGCGCCTGCTGGTATTACAGGCCCTTTGCATAGTTGTTATCTTCTGTTATTTTGTTATTTGCAGTCATTTCACCAATCCGTGTTACTTCTGGGTGATATTTAATTAATTTTTTAACCTTATTTTGTGGAGGATAAGGATTCTTTTCTGGTAGAAGAAATCCACCACAATTTTCCTTCTTTTAAGAATAATTTATTTAAAAAAAAAACCCGAAACACCCTATCCTCTTTTGGAGGTTCTGCACAGGTTCTGAAGTATCCGAAAGCCCCAAATTAATTGCAGATTGGTCTGTGACCACATCACAGCAGCAACTGTAGCAGGCTGCTGTGGCTCACACAGCATTATCTGAAATCTAAGCAGGCAGCTTTCATAGGAGTTACTCAATAGTGAGCAGCTCCTGTGTTTGGACTCCTGGATGTGTGGGGAAGTGACTGCCTTGGCTCACTGTGTGTGTTTACTTCTTCCTAAGAACTTTAGAGTATCCTCTGCTTAACACTGAAACGCAGCTACTTCTCTGATGGGATATGTGCCAGCTATTATGTTATCAGCAATTACACACTCCCTTGGCTGCAAAGCTGGGGAAGGAGTGCCCATTTTGAACCCTCAGTATGGGTGAGGCTGGAGCAGACTCTGGTTGTTAGGACCAAGAAGAACCCAACACACAAAAAGCCACAAAAAAACTAACAAACCCCTCAGTTGCCTACAGTCACATCCGTGTGTTCTTTTAAAATGGACCAGCAGCTTCCTAGAATAATCTGTTCTGAAGAAAAATACCTCATTCCCTGGAGCATCAGGCTTCAAATGCGTCTGGGCTGCTAAAAAGTAAATGTGATTGGTCTGTTGTCACTAGGGAGGTGTCGCACACACACACAGAGCAGGGATTTGCTGCAGTCTGCAGTTCCATCGCACGCTATGACTTTGCCCAGGAAGACAGTAAAGGCCTGGCTGGGCTCAGGCCTTCCCAAAAGAGATTAGGTTATGGTCTTAGGATGAGCCAAGGCACAGAAAGTGTGTTTCTGGGGCTGTGAGCATCCAGCTGCCTCAGTTCACAGCTCACTGCCTCATCTCACTTCTGTTTCCTGCTAACCCATATCTGCCCCAGAAATTTTTGCATAGTGTCTGAAGTGACTTTACCACACCAAGCTTCAGAAAATAGTATGCTGGGAAAGTGAGTTGATCACTGTTGGAGGCCCTTTGTGTGTTTCCCCCTGTCCTTGCCCTTCACCTCTTCTGTAGACCCCTTTGTTTGAATCCTTTGAGGTTTAATCAGTGTGGGGGTTCCCTTCCCCTGGGTAAGACACTTTTGCTTTACATTCTCCTGAGGTGGTCACTGAACCTCTCAGTCTGACAGGGAAGAAATCACTGACATCAGTCTAAGGAAACATAACAATGCCTCAATCTGACAAGGGTCTTTGAGGAAAGTGTGGTATTTAGATGAATGTATTTGTCCTTGCCAGCTGTACTAATTACTTGCTTGAATTTGTGGATTAGCAACGTCCACTTTTAAACTTCTCTTGCAGTTCTTCAGTCTAAGTCTAATTGTGATGGATACCAAACCCAGTGCTTTGCTGGGATTAAAAGTGTCTTGTGTAGGTGAGGGCACCCTGCACCACATCAGTGCCTGCACTGAGGAGCAGCACATCTTACATTCTGTTCCTTGTATTATTTTTCTTGTTTTCCTTTAATAGAAGGCTGATGAGTGAAATGTGAATTGCAACAGTTTAGTTTTTTCTGGCAAAAGGGCCAAGAAGTCCCCATTCTCTTTTCTGATGACAGGGATCAAGAAATTTCCATGTTTTCCCTTTGGTGTTTCAGGTGAAGTATTGAGCTACAGGCCTGACTGCCTTCTTGAATTGATCTGTACTGAATGACAGGGGGGAGAAGCTGACTGTGATTTTGAGATTGTTTGTTTACATGGTCTGGTGCTCTTACCATTCAGATGAGGGCTGGGTTCTGCTTCATGTGAGAGCAGAAGCTCTCTCATATCTTATGAATTTATATGAGGGTATCCTGAAGACAATTATTTTCCACTTCCCTGTATTCTTAAGTGATGTTTGAACACATAACCCAGAGAATGCAGACCTGTCACTGCAGCCATTCCGGCTTTGGGGAGGCACTTCCTCAGTTTGGTTTGCAGAATTTCTTGAAGGTTCGAAGCACTTTCACAAAATCATAAGCCTTTCCTTTTGCAGCTGTTGACAAACCATTCTGCTTCGTATAGAAGTATTTTTATAGGGTTTAGACATCACTTTGGCTCTTCCTAATCCACATTGATCCATTGCAGCAACTTCTGTATGCACTGAATGAAATAACTTTGTTAGCAAACTGGTGGTCAAAGGAGGGGGTGTTAAGGTGGGGGATGTTATCCCAGGAAGATGTAGGAGACACAAAGTCCCATTGGAGCCTCCATTTCGGAGTGAGGGGCACATCCTGACAGCTGATCTCAGCAGAGTGTTAGTAGATGGTTGAGAGCATCACACTTTGTTTTGGGCACTGTTACCTTGAGGGCTCCTTGCCAGTTGATTTTTATCTTTATGCTCCTGCTGGTTCAGTGTCCCTCACCACTGAAAAATTCTGAGCTGTACTGGAAAGGTCGACTAGGGAGGTGAATGGGGAGATAATGCTGACCCCAGCAGAGGAGACAAGCTGGCACTGCCTGAGCTTAATAGAGAACTAGCTGTGCCTGGAAGGAGCAGGTGCCCACATCTGTGCTGTGGAGCAGAGACAGCTGCTGGTGCATCCAATTCAGCTTCTAAGGGAGCCCCTGAGTACAGGCAGGGGAGTGGGGCACTGAAGGGACGCCTCCAGTACAATTCACCTGCTGAGATGCTAGGAATATAAATTCCTGCCGTGCAGTCACAGAGCTGAAGTCAACTTTCTATTACCAGAGTTTGTCTGTATTGTGAAAAGGGGCAGTGTTCTCATCAGGAAAAAATATTGTCGGGAAAAGAGGCGTATGTTTGGAATAACTAGCAGGGAAGGAACAAGAGAGTTTAGTGAATTTGATTTTGTTTTTGGTTTGGTGTTTTTTTTGCTTGGATTATTGTTTTTGTTTTATTTAGCAGTTGAACACACCAGTGGCTACTCTTGAGAGCTCCGACAGTATCTTGGGAAAGAGTTGATCCAGGTCTTGCCAATGCCAGGGAATTTCTAGTGACTATTTCGCTGTGACTGAAGCTCCCCAGCACTGGTTGTTTGTTTCTGTAATAACTACCTGAACCACATTTTCTCAAGATATTGTGATTTTGAAGTGTGGGCTTGATCTCTGACTTCAAAAGAGCCGACGGGGTTTTCACAAGCCTAGGTTATAAATGTTTTAAAACTGACTTGCATGCAGCTTATGCTGTTGGGTTTCAGCAGTGCTGCTGTGGCTGAGAGCTGGCTCTGAGCTATGCTGGGTAGGCAGTTCAAAAACGTAATTCTGGTTTGAAGTTTCTCTTACCTCTTGAAGAACCGTGTTAGCTGTCCTTGTGCATCTGCCATGCCTCCTGGATGGGTGCTGTGGAAACACTAACGCAGTTTGGAAAGCATTTGTACCTTATTTAATAGTTCTTTTAGTGCTGCACTGCATGTGCCATCTTAAAGGGGGAAAATGGCAAGACAAAGTGATAAAGTGGGGTTTACATCAAAATACTGAAAAGTATGTTCTTTCCAGTTTGCTCAGCCCTCTGAGTCAGGACTCTCTCAATTTTGGTTAGGTAGGGCTTTTTAATGTGCATGGAGAGAAAAACACACCTATTATGTTTTCAGAGGATCTCAAACAACAGCAGAAGGTGCCTTCCTTGAGCTGCTGGTCCTGCAACCAGCTGAAGTCGTGTCACATGGGGGGTGATCTTTGCTGTTCCAATGTCACTGACCTGCCATGTGTGTGTTCAGCAAACCTGTCCTAGCTCTGACCTTGACTACCCCCAGTTTATTCAGGCTTGAGCACTGACCTATACATAATTTGTTGTGGTCTCACCGTCTGTTCAAACTAAAATACAGACTAATGTGAGCCAAGCTCTGCTTTGTTTTGGGCTCGATACGTAAATGTAATATTTATCCTGCAGATAAAGGGTTACACGTCTTCCCACAGTTAGTGCCCGTCCTCCATCACAGTGCTTGGAAATCTCAGTATTTCCACTTAAAGCAAGGAAGGAGACTTGATTATCTGTTATGTAAATGTGTTCTGAATATATGAGTGCACAAGAAAAATCTGAAGAGGAAGTATTTTTAACTCAAGTCTTTTATTCTCTCTATGGGTGTTTCAGTCTGGTTTCAATGTATGCACTGATGCAAAGGTACAAGCAACCTTACAAAGTCCTACCTGAGCTTTGTAACAAACTTTTCCTTTTAAGCAGATCAACAACAGGTTAAGGAAACATTCTAATGCTAAGACTGGTTTTCCCATTAGTAGACACTTGCCATGGAGGGCTGATGCACATTGCAAACAGTCCTGTTTAATAGGACTTAATAGCTGGTTGCTTTGTGGTTGTGTTTTTTTCTTTGTAAGGAAACGAGTCATTTGCAAGTTTTTTTCCAAACATATGTAAAGAATGAAATGTGAACTTTATAAGAAAAACAGCCTTAGGTTTGTAATAAGCTTTTATCTCAACATGGTGATTTGCATAAATAAATTTTCAAGTGTTTTAATGAGGAAGTATGCGGGTCAGCTTTTTGAGATGCTGAAGCTCAGGGTTTTAGCTGAATTTTGGTGAGCTCTAGTGTCCTGGAATTGAATTTGGTGCATTTCTCCTGGGTCATGCTTCTTTTAGTTAGTAAATTGATCCACTTCTTCTGTAGGTATGTGCTTAAAAATAAGTTTATATTCATATATAACTTTTAAAAGAAAATACCGTAAAAAAGGGAAAGCAAAACACAACCTCAGTTGTGTTGCTGGAGGACTTGCCCTTACACTGATTTCTACAGTTCATATACTTGCTTCCACTATTTCTTTCTTTCTTCTTAATTCTGTGTTCCTATTAAGTCGTTCAGTTTCCCCCCTAAGTGATTCAGTTCAGAACCTGGGTTGCATTTGCCTGCCTGTGGCTCCACTGGTTCTGCTTACGTGTTTCTGGAATTGCCACTTTTTGGCTGCGGTTTTTTTTTTGGTTTATTTGTTTAAAATTCGAAGCAAGCGCTGCCTTGGCTTACAACATGTATTTGTATATGTCTTCCAGTATTTTCATATTCTGCCCCTTGAGGCTAAGTCTTGATTTAAGTTGTCTCTGGTGATAAAGCCTCATGCCGTGGCATGCTGCCCCGTCAGTCCTGCCAGCAACTGTTCCTTTGGAGGGTCACGCTGAGAACTGGATCAGGGAATTTATCTGTGGTGCTTTTGGGGGTTTGTTTGGTTTTTTCCAAGCCAAAAATCAATCAAACAGAAATCACAAAACTCCCCCAACCTAAGCACAAAGCCCCTCTAACCATGGATCCCGTCCATCCCCCTGCAAATGTTTGTGTTGGAGCAGCAGCCGATTGGGGGGTGTTTGGGGGGAGAGAGAACAGTGCCACAAAAGACAATGTTCCCTTCAACCCCCAGTCCACTGGGACTCTGAGGCTGTGAATTCAAATAACAATGGAATGTTAATGCTGAGAAGTCGTGTTTAACTTCAGCAATTCACTTATGATTATCCAGCTGCTTTGGGATTTCAGGAAGGGGTTTGGGGTGTCCTTTGAGCAGAGTACCTACGTCCCTTGGCAGATGCTTTGTTTCTGCTGTTGCAGGGTGGGGGATGGGAAAAGGCAGCCTAAGGCCTTGCAGATATTTGAAATTGTTTTGTAGAATAAATCTAAGTGGAACACCAGGACTGGAAATGGGGAAAATGATACATTTACAGTCAGTATTTGCGAGACAGAGCAGATGACATCCTAGTCTGTGTGATTGACTGCCCTTCCAGTTGCCTGTAAGTATTTTGTGGTTTTAGTTATTACATCAGCAAATACATTGCCTGTTTATGACCAGGAGAAAATGGAAAAGAAGGTACAATTGTTCCTTTTTACTAAAACTTAAAAGGGTGTCCAGCTTCTGCCAAAAGGTTGGTTGGGTCATAAATCATCTGGAAGGACAACAATGTGGTGTCAGGTCAACACAGCTTTTAAAGGTGAGTGGATTGCCTTCAGTAACTTCCATGTGCTTTCTCAAAGTGTGTGAATGTTCATGGGCTAAGATTTCATGTAATTTTTTTATGATGTAATTACTGTAATAAGGCATCTGCAGTATCACATCTCATAACTACAGAGTGTGTCAGTATTTTCCTTTGATGAGTGTTTTTGGGAAAGGGGAGTTTTAGAGGTGTTTGCCAGGCCTTTTTAGACTTGTTTGCTTTGAAATATAAAATGTCATGTCCTGGCCTAATAGTGCAGCTAAGATTTATGTCAGATAGGGTGTGATTTGCTTAAAAAGCTCAGTCTTGAACAAGGAGAGGGCAAGGGTCATCAGAAGAAAATACACATAGCTTACAGCATTGAAACATCTTTCCAGTTTCTCTGTTCAGTTTTATTTAGGATGCTTGCTTGACTCCCAGATAAGACTTCTATTTTTACCTGTGACTGCTGGCTCTGCACTTAACCCTGCTGAATTCCTGCCCGTGTAGCAGCCAGGTGCTTACATTTCTGGCTTCCAGCTTCTTTTACTTTTTCTGTTCCTGTTCAGTCCACAAACATGGAAAAAAATGCCCCACCCTGCTGACTCACTGAGTGCTGAGCACTCCCTATATTCCTGAAATAGGATTACTATCTGAGGCAGTTTGAGCAATTCAGCAGAGATGGGTCTGGTTCTCTTCTGCTGAACCTTTTAAAATAGCTGGTTTCTTCTCAGTCCCTTGAATCCTGGCTTTGTGCTCTGCCCCAGCCCCAAGGTGATTTCCCGGCTCCTATTCCTTTAAAGGGCTTTTGCAACAAATACAACTGTTGTAGAAATCAACCAATATGTAGAATAATCCTTTTAACAGGTTTATTCTGATGCTCTGTTGGGTATTTAAGTGGATTTAACTGCATCGTTTAACACGTCCTTGAAGATGGCTCCAAACGGACCCTGCTGCTGGCAGGGTCTGTCCTATCTCGCTGTGCATTCCCCGTGTGCCTGCGAGATGTCAGGCAGTGCCGGAGGCAGTGGGGAGGGGTTGCTATTTGTAGGGGAAGACCAGGAGTAGCAAACCACTTAGGCTGTTTAAGATTGTGCTGTCTACAGCTCGGTCTCTCAGATAACACTGAGAAAGTCTGGTTGCCCTGCAAGGACTCAGAACCCTGTTAGGAGGGCAGACTCGTGTTCTTTTCCCTGGTCATCTCCTCTCCACCTTGCCCAGGGTGCAGTTGTCCAGTGGCTCACCCCAGGGACAGCTGTGCTACTGTGTGTGTCCCTTCAGCTTGCTTTGCTTTGGGATCAAAGGATTGCGTGAAGGCAAATGTCAATTATTAATTCTTGGTGTCAAAAATACCCAAAGTGACACACTTTTTCTCTCTGGCTGAAGGAAACAGCAGTCTGCCTCTTTCTGCCAGCAGTGCTGAGCAGCCCTGTTGTAATGTCTCGGGTTTTGAGTTCTTGCAAACAAGTGCATCTTGCAAAGGGCCACGTTTGGCAGTGAAATGGTCAGCAAAATGCCTGGAAAAGAACATCACAACCTTGAGCACAGCCCTTTGGAATGTAGCAGGTTCCTGATAAGGCCAAAATTGGGCGGGTGAATGTTTTTCAGAGTAGCAGGCCTGGAGAAAGGAGGAATAGTGTGTAAGATGCTGGGAGTGCTGTCTTGAAAAAATCTTGGGGTTTGTTTTAAGTATGTTGAAATAGAGTTTTAATGATATTGAAACCTGCATGAAACTTGTGAGTAGGGTCAGGTATTTACTTTTTAAAGGATAACTTGCAATTTTACATTACAATGTGCTGTGCTGGAGGTTGGCTTCAAAATGCATAGAAGGATCCCATACATGAGCAGGGAGTGGGGAGAAGAAAACTCAGTCTAAGATTTTCTGCAAAAAGAGGAAGGATACACACTATTGAAACTGGATTTCTCTTTCAAAATATTCTCTTGTACTATTGTAAGGTATGGGCTGCTCTGCTCCTGAGAAGTGTTTCAATAATAATGGGTCAAGCTGTCAATAATACCCCATCCCTCCAGGGAAACTGAGGCTCTGATAATTGCTAATGAAGTGTCCAAGATCATCTACAGATGAAAGGTCTGGGATCTTCACCCTGAACTTTTGTTTTTAGTTCCAGAACTTAACCTGTAAGACAGTCTCTACTGTATGTATACATCTCATCCCTGCAGTGAGGTGGTCACATGGATGCTGAATAAGCTTTATCCCCGCTCCTCTCTGCCTGTGGTGGTTAGATAAGTACGGTTTAACCTTTCTTTTCACTGTTTCTGGTAGAGCCCTGCAGTGGATCAGGCCTAAAGGAAAAAATTCCTTAAGTCTACTAGGTTTTTTTTTGGCTTATGCTGCAGTTCTTGGATGATAAAGAACCACACTGGTGACCACAGCTGCTTTTAGGGAACCAACCAAACAGCTATTTTTTAATTACCATGTAAATGGACTGAAGCTATAAAGTAGTTTGTGCCTCATCACCAGACTCCTTACTAGGAAGCTCTTCAGTCTTTGTTTTCCTCTCCAAACATTTATCCTCTCTCGGCACAGTAGAATCCAGGGCTTTGTCTTTTGGTCCCTTACTGCAGTGCTGGTGACACATCTTTTGCCCATAACTGTTGTTAATTGAATGACACTTTGCAATACAGAAATTTTGTGGCAGGAGAATATTTCAGGTAAGTCCAGTCTTTGGGCTTGCTTCAAAATCAACCCAGCCTTTAGCTGGCAACAATTAAGGAGACAGGAATTGAAAAAATTCCATTTTTCCTGTGCTACAGGATTGAATGCTAGATGAACCGGCTTTTCTTATTTACACTTCTCCAAAGGCAGAGATGGGGTTTTTTGAAGGGTGGGTTGATGTTTGGTTTAGTGGTTTTAGGTTGGTTGGTTGTTGTTTGTGTTTTAACTGCTTGGACAGGTGGGTTTACAGCAAAGGTCATTTGTGTTTCAGATGGACTTACTACCCAGTAAGTTCCTGCCAGAACAGTACCCCCCTAAATGTTAAAGCCTTCCAGATAGTCTCATTAACATTCTCAAAATCAGTGAGAGAAGCTGGTGTACTTACTCAGCAAAGAATGTAACTGTGTCTGTGGTATATTAGTGAAGCCTAGAAACTTTCAGTATCTTCCTTGCAGCAGCTTTGCCCTACGTTTTCACTGTCCCCATTGTCTATTTATACTCTTCTTACCCATTATTGTTATTATTATTATTTCCAAAGGTTCTTTACTGGGTGCTCTGCTTGCTGTACCTCTTAAGGAGAACTTTAAAATCTGAAGGTGCTAACGCTCTGCATCAGCAGCTCCCTAAACCAGTCTTTGTAGTGAGCCTGTTTACAGCAGTATCAAGAAATAAGGGAAAAGAAATCCCCAGCCCTCGGGGAATGGATGGTTTGAGTGGATTAGTACCTGCCCAGCTCTTGACTCGCTGGGGAATGGCCCTGCAGTTCAGCCCTCCTGTGTGTGCACCACCGGTTACCCATCACAGGCTTTTCAGCAGGGAGGTGCACTCTGCTGCACAGGCATCCTGTGAAACACTTCCACCCTGGCACAGTGTGTTAGGGAGGACTGCACTCCTCTTGTAAGCTGGTGTTGGTAGGATATCTGCCCTTCCTAACGCAGTGGGAGGGAGAACTTGATTTCTGTGTTGGGAAATTGCTTTTATCTTCAGGGCTGTTGTCCCTTCTGCCCAGCTGTGCAGCCTGAGCTGTCAGGTACTGAGCTTAGGATCTGCTGATGCCTTGCTATGATTTTAGTTGCTTTTTCCTTA
This sequence comes from Pseudotriccus pelzelni, assembly GCA_035584735.1. Taxonomy (NCBI): domain Eukaryota; kingdom Metazoa; phylum Chordata; class Aves; order Passeriformes; family Tyrannidae; genus Pseudotriccus; species Pseudotriccus pelzelni. Next base: position 2,607,903 of record JAWMRA010000036.1, on the reverse strand, counting down.
ACAACTGAAACATGCTCATTTTTGCAGCCCCTTAAAGTGAAGATTACTTCCTTCGGAAGTGGCTGGGGCCATCTCAGGTGCTGACTGCCCTCTTGTTGACGAGTTTTGATTGTGGTGTTTTTCTCCCATCTCGGTGCCCCTTTATCATTCCAGCCTCCCTGGTCTGTATGTGCTGTGCATGATTCAGTTTCCTCTTTGGTGTTGATTTCTCTGTCCTGAGCCTAATTAAACCCTAATTGCTTTCTGATACCTGTGTAAGGATCCTTTCTGTGTATGATTTGCTGCTGCGCAAACCTACACTCGCTCATTAGGCCAGCTTAGCCATACCCTCCGCTGGCTTAAAACCAAATCTGATTCAGTCTTTGTGTTCCTGTCTCAACATTTTGCTTTTTAGTCTTTGTCCTCCATCCCCTGACCATCATCTGCTGCTAGTGCAATGCACTGTCACCTTTGGGGCAGCCCTGCAGGGTGACTGGAAGGGAGGAGGGTGGGAAGGGTGCAATTATAGCAGCAGCCTTGGGGAATTACAGAACCATGTGAGCTGTTGGAGGGGGCTAATGGACTTGGCAGAGATGCTTCTGACTCCACTTGGCTACAATGGTTGTTCTTTATCCTTCATGGATGGCACGGGTGTTTGAGTCTCAGGTGATGGATGGGAGCCGGGCCATAGTAAAGAATGTATGAACGACAAGCAAATAGCTTTGAGATACCTGAAAAGGTGTTAAAACAGTAAAACTGCCCTTTATCTCCTCAAAGCCACTTGTTCTGTTACCCTTAACCTTGATAGCTCATGTGTTTTTTGTCCTCAGGGGTTCACCATACGAGTTGCAGAAGAGCTGTACTGAGTGGCAGTAGAGCTGTAGGAACTACACCTCCTCTGAGTTACTCAGGGAGTACAACTTTCATCAAGAAGGTTTGTGAGGCTGCTGTCAGGGCACGTGTAAGCAAAGGCTTAAAGAAGGGGCAGGAGTTCTGTGGATTGAATCCTTCTGAATTGTTGCCAGGCCATTTTTTGTTTGTTTTGATTTGTTTCTTTTCGGACTACGTTTCCCTGAATATTGGGCAGCCGGCACTGGGGTGGTGGGGAGACAATGTCTGCGAATCAACAGCATAACAAGAAAGAGTATCTGGGTTATATTGCTCTGCTTTCATCTCTAGAAACTGCTGTGGCACCATTTCTGGCTCTAAGATACAGGCAGGGGTTTTCCAGAACAAGTTGTTTGTGATCCAGGATGGACCAGCCAGAGGGATGGTGAGTAGCTGCCACAAACTGGGATGAGTAGGTTACTTATCTGATCCCTCCTGAAATGTCTAATCTGTCAGAGGTGTCAGAACCTGGGTATATGCTGGAGGATGAGCCATATTTACATAACGTCTTGGAGGATGTGCAAGAGAGAGGTGAGGTTGGGGAGGGGAAGAGGTGACATTTAATCCCTTGCTTGCTGAACCCCAAAGGTTTGCTTTGTGTTGGTCTGCTCCCCTGTGCTTCCCTCCTGTTTTGATGGCTGTGGTGAATGACAAATGGAGGCAGAGCAGTGAAAACAGGAAACATAATCCCTTAAAAATAAGTGGGGGGAAAGGGAGGAAAGAAACTGTAACTAAAGGAACCCCTGTTTTCATGAGGCAGCTCCACAGAGCAGCTGCTGGCTCTTCAACAAGAAGGAGCTGCTATTCTCTGAGTTTAGCAGAGAGTTGAACTCCTGCAAGGGTGAGGAAGACCTGAAAGTAGGGGAGCTGTGGTCTGCCCTGTGTTGGTTTTGTTGTTGGTTTTGTTTCATTTTTAAAAGAAGGGTTAGAACCGCTTGTCTTGACTAGCGGGTGAGGTTTGGATGGGATGTAATTTCCAGGCATACAGTGTTATGGGCTGCAGAGGCCCCCACTTCTCTCTGGTTCTGTATTGCTGTGCAGTCGCTGGGAGCAGGAGGGGTGGAGGAGAGCTGATTGCAGTCTCTGCTGTTTGGAGCAGTGAGAGGCTGCTCAGCAGGAGCTGCTTTGCCTCAGATTAGTTTTCTCACTTGGCTGCCTCTGGACCCTGCTTATTGTTCCCTACTATGTGAAGGGGGGGAGCATCACAGTTACATTGCACACCAGCAGTTACTGTTTGGGGGGTGGACAGAAGGAGTTACAATGGGCACAGCAAAAGCCTCTCTGCCTGCGGAGCATTTTAGGGGTCATCACACTGTTAGTTGGCAAGGCTGAGGGCTCAAGATTTCCACAAAATGATGCTGGATAGAGAAACATCCTACCAGTTCAGGTGGTTTGTCTTATCATTCTTTTTGTGCCATAGCTTTGAGTGGGTGTTGGATGGAGTGTCTGCAGTGGGAAGTTCTTGAGGTTGAAAGAAAGTGAAGAAGCAGAAAGGGGAATCTCTGGATCACTCTTCCACCCTCTGTAGCAGCAGGTGCTTAGCTGAGTGGCTGTGGGAGCAGTGAAGCTACTTACCTAAACTGCTAAACAAGGTTCTTTTAGAGCAGGGTCCAGCCCAGCCTTCCCCAGCTCCTGATCTTACCTGGGACAGTAAAAAGCAATCTGCCTTCTGACTGCACCCAGTCCTGTTGCACTGTAATACAGGAGAGCCTGAAGGGAATGGGGGCCCCTTAGTATGGCACGGGACAGTGGAAGAAAAGTGGGACCGTTGAGGGGGAATGTACTTTACCTCTTTGCACTTTCTGTCCTCCTTTTGTGGAAGATGATGATTTTTCTCTGTAAATTGGTTTGAATGTCACTTTTGCAAAGGGAGATCAAATTCAAGCCAGAACAGCCTTAGGATGTGTCTGAAGTGCACCCCATGGCAGCTCCTCATTAGGAACAGCCAACTGTAGTAGCCAGAGGGAGAAAGTAAGTTCTTGGAGCCTTTTGTTCCCAAGTGGAACAAAATCAGTCTTGCCTGATTATTTCCCATTTTCTTAGGACTTTGTTAGTGGGTGAGGGTCTACAGCAGTGCTAATTTAACTGTAATTTAGTCGGTGTTAGAAAAATTTACCTGTGCACAGTTTTAGGGAGTTTCAGCCTATTTCAGCAACTCCTTGTACATTTGTAAACGTTAAAAGACTTTGAGAAATACTGTTTAGGTGGCTCTTGCACGCAGGCTACTATGCAGCTCTGCTTCCACTCCTGACTTCCTCAGAGTGCTGCTGCTTATTCATTTGCCTCATCTAACCCCTGTTAATCCAAGAGTTTAGTGCTCAAACTCATGCTGCCTGGCCTGCCTTCTTCAGTTTGCCAGAGTACATGCAGAAAACAGCTGGTAGACCAGCTGTGACAGCATTAAAAACCAGAAGGTGCTGTCAAAGCTGAGCTGATGTTCATTACCTGAGAGGGGCTGGAGAGTGAAACTCCCTACTTGGCTTGAAAATTGCCAGCTGGGCCTGAGAGGAGTGTGATATATATCGACATTTGAGTTTCACTGCTTACTTGAGTTTTAGAACAGTAGTGATTGTTTAGGTGGAGGAACACTGGGAACCAGGGGAAGGCACAGAAAAACTTTAAAAAGGGCACACACATTTCGTGTGTTACCACTGCATGTGGTAAATGTTACCCGGGCACGTTCCATCGCTTCTCCCGTTGCCCCTCCTGTGGTTACTCTGCCAGTTTTGCTTACTTTTTATCTTAGGCTTTAGGGACTGAACTTGGAGGACTTGGCTCCAGGGAAAGCTGTAGTTTTTCCTGCTGCTCAGATTCCCTCTCTGAGGACAGCACCCTCCCACTCTCTGCGCTGGGTCCCAGCTGGGGTCTGCTGAGCTTCCACCTGCTCAGCTGCTGCTCCCCTGCTCTGCCTTTTCCACTTGCCACTTGCTCTGCCCCACCTGTTGCCCGTGGTATGGGCGCTGTCACACACCCCAGGGTGGAATCTGGGGCAGGACTGAGGCCCCCTGGCCACGTGCCAGCACTCAGTGGCACTTGGGGTCTGCTCTAGTCGTTTGTCACCTGGACCTTGCCGAAGCCTGGCTGATGGAAGTTGGGGGGTACTGTGGCTGATTAAGATGCTTTATCAGACAGGCTCTTCTTATCTCAGAGAGGCTTCAGGCAGGTAAGCTTCTACCGTGCTTCACATTTGCTTTTTAAACTCTCCAGCCTTAGGTGAACTTGGAATTTCCCCAACATTAAACCTCAGCCCTCAGAATAAATAGCTGCAACCTGAAAGGGAGGAGAGGATGTCAATCCATGGTCATCTCTGTGCTTGATCAGTTGCCCCTGTATTTTCTGGAGTCCCTTTTTGCTGTGTTGCTGATGCTCCCCTCGGGTGTGCTGGGCAGAACACCCTGCTCCCAGCCCCCACCCCTGTCCCTGCAGCTGCCCGGGGGGAGGCACAAAAGCTGTCTGTGTACTGGCTTTGTGGAACAGCTGATGGCTCAGCAGTGCTTTAGGAACTTATGCTCTGCTACAGGTGCTGGGGAGGGGAGGCAGTTGGGGGCAGAGGGATGAACACTCTGCTGCTGTTTCCTTGGGCACTGGTGGGAATTTCGGAGTTTTAATCTGCTGCAGTGAGGAGTGACAGAAAGGGATCCTCCACATTCACACTCTAAAGGATCTTCAGCCCTTTCCTGTCCAGTGTACCAAGATGGGATTTCCTCTGCCAGCCACACAGATTTGTTTGTTAAAGAACTGTGGATTGATTTTAGAGCACAAGTGCCTTTGTCAAGGTTCCTGTGCATGTCTAGAACAAAGGTTATTTCTCTTTTTTAATGGGAGGAATTTGGAGTCTGGTTTGCATTTTTGTCTCACTTGTAAATATTCATCACCTTCAAAGATATTCATGAGGATAGATCTGAGCCTTTCATAGGAAACCTACCCTAGAAATACATGTGCCTGTTCAGCTCTGATTAACACCCATTTGGATCAGTTTGGAATCTCATTTGTAAATTTAAGTGTACAGGCAGACTTTGTCCTTCCATAGGGAAGGTGGAGAGTGGTGAGAAGTCGGGAGGAGTATGGAAGACAACGCTATTTTTCATTGTGATAGGGATGCAAAGAAGTCCTTTGGGTAAAGGCTGAGGTAAAGGAATATTCATCTTTGATAACACTGTGTTTAGTGTGCACCCTCTCCGGGTACGAAGGAGTGAGCTAAGGATAGTGTGAGGTGTGACAGAGAATTTACTGCTTGTGTTTTAAAAAGGAAACTGTCACCTTATTGCACAAATATAGTCAGATTTATAAAGCTTGAGAAAAGTACTGCTTGGATAGACAATAATTGAAAGCTCTGAAGATGAAACAAAACTGAAATTTTCTTTTCCTGTGTTTTTTTGTTTGTTTGTTTTGTGTGGTTTTTTTGTTTGTGGGTTTTTTTTCCTGATAAACTTCACACATCATCTGACAAGAAATTAGTGATTAACAGGACCAGAATGTTGTCTGGCTCTCCTGAGGTGCACTCAAGTCTGTAACTTTTGCACAGCTGAAGGCAATGACAGTGAAGATGACACTTAGTATCTGTTACCACAGTTTCTGCTTTTAACTTAGTCTTGCTTCAATCTCCCTGGCAAAACACGAGGTGGTTCTTGCATTGGCTTGTTTCTTTCTTTCAGTTCAGTGGTAACCACACCCAGAGTTCAAGTCCCAGCACACTTTACATTGCTGATTCCTTAAGTGCTGAAATGCTGGTCAGAAAGTGCCAATAAATTAGTTTTGGGGAGTATGTTTTTTATGTACTATAACCTTGCAAATCTAAATGTTTCACAGACACCTATGAAATCCTGATAGAGAAGGTTGTTCAAGGCTCTGCCTGACACACTTGAAGCATTCTCTGGGTGAAACTCAGTGATTTAGAAAAACCTTGTAGTACCAGCTCTGAAATCCTGTTTAATGTCCCATGTTGATTAGTGCATGTGGATATAAAAGAAATCCTTCTTGCTCAGAAGAAGTTGGTCTGCAGAGTATGACAACATCTATTAAAATCTGACTCCAGAATGTTTTAAAGCTAAACTGTTACAACTGAATCAGAATGTTCCCTTGTGATGATGGTTAATTGGGGATACCCTGTTCTTGGGAGGCAGTGTCCTTTTAGCTGCAAAACTGCACTTCCAAATGAAACTTAGTGGAAAATCTGTATCTCTTGCTTTACTTTTCTGCAGCGTTTCTTTGCCAGTCAAATCACAGTCAAGGTCAGACTTTATACCGAAGCTGAAAACCGGTCTGAGACAAGGGTGATTTAATAAATTAATTGTTACTGAGGCTTTCCAAAGGAACAATTTATCTCTGAGCGGGAGGCCAGATTACTTGTGCTGGTACAGAAGAGTGGTGTTCCCACAGCGCTGTCCAACTGGACTGGCAAGCTGTGTCCTCCTCTGCCGGGAGATGCTGCTTCCTGCCTTTTGGTGTCCACTCCTCTCTGGGAATGCTGTTCTGCTGTGGGCAGAACTGATGATGCAGAAATACCTACATAATTCCTTAATTCCACGTGTCAGAGAAGCAGCATATAAAGAAAATGTTGCATTATATTTATTCCATGTGTCAAAGAAGCAGCATATAATGTTGCCACTTTTTCCTGTACTGATTTGTAATCTGGGACTGTGTGTGGACCTGTCAGCAGGCAGGTTCTTCATTGGAACTGGCATCTATTCTTTCTGGTCTGTGTTGCCTCTGGGGTAATTGTTTTCAGAACCATCTCTTTGCTGCTCTTGTGCTCCATAGTTGTCTTTTTAAACACTCATGGCTTGTCCGTTGTCACTTCCTTTGATGCCCTTGCTGTCACTGTAAGGTGATATAGAGGGAAAGATGTTTTTATCACCGCAGTAATCCTCAGGCAGCTGGTTCTGCTGGTGGGGAAAGACTACTTCATACTCTCCAGGAGGCTAATTCTTCAGAATTTGTTGAGTAACTGTGTTATGACTGCAGCCGTAATAAGCCATAATTGCAGATAAACGCATGTGCAAGTTGGTGGCTGACACTGTTTTTGTGCATGCATAATGTCCTTTTCTGAGTTCTTCTGGGGAGCTCTTGCAGTCCAGCCTGAGATCTGGTTTTGTAGTGTTCTGACAGCAGGACAGACACACTGCTTCATGTGTGCCGTGAAAGGTGCAGTTCTGATGTTATAGGTTGCTGTGCACACAGTATCAAATGTTTTAGATGTCCAATGCAGTGTGGTAGTGATTTTTGTGAGCTTTTTTGGTATTGCAGTGTGCAGAATATTTTGTGGTTCAGCAGTAAGGCCTTTTCTTCTCACATTTGTGCAGTGCATAAAGTGTGAGTTTCAGAAGATACACAGTCTCATTCACTGACATGCCAAGATTTTGCCACCCAGTGTTGTCTGTATAAGGTAGGTTTGTTTATTTAGTCACCATAGGAGCTCTAACCCTCTAAGTCTGCCACTGCATAACTTTTTCCTACTTTCTAAGTGTGTAAGACACGTGTGGAGTGGTTTGGTCACCTGGGGCATCACCTCTCTGCCACAACTCCCTATGGAAATGTCAGGAAGGGCAGAGGCTGGTGCATGACTTCTCTTCCAGAGTCAGCGTGAGGAGGCAGGGACGCCTGCAGAGCTTCCTGCAGGTCCTGATTTCCCTAAATATTTAATTGCAAGGTTTAGGTTACCATTGATGTGCGTGTGGAGTGGTCTTCCTTCTGTGTGTGTGCTGCACAGTGTGCTGCTTGTACAGCCCCTGAGCACACTGTGCAACTTGGCAAATCCAAAGTCCTTTTCAATGACTTGCCCCAGGGTTACTCCTTTTCCTCACTGAAGGGTACTTTCCTGTTTATTTTAATTATGAGTGTTTCTTCTTTCTGTTTTAAATAAAATGCTGTATTTTTTTTTAAGAATTGACAGGCACTCTTGTAGCACACTGCTAGGGGGGCATTGATTAAACAAATATTTGGGCTTGCTTATCTGAGTGCCTTATTTTTTACAGAAACGTTATAAAGAATTGCAGTAGGTTAAGTGCTCTGCAGATCCCAGCTGTGCGTGCTTGCACATACTGAGAGCATCTTGCTTTGTGTTCTTGTGTTTCTGGAGGAGTGGTTTTGTTGTGTTTTAATTTGGATTATTTTGCAAATTGCTTTCTTGTCTCTTTTAAGTAGCACATGCTCCAAAGCACTGGAGTATTTGACTTTTTAGTGTTTCTTCTAACAATATGTTATGAAATATAGTCCCACTGGCTTCAGTAAAAAGAACTTTTCCAAATGAATTATAAGAATTTTTTTTGGTAACAATTTCTTTCATATTTCTTTGTCCTGACCCACAGATATCCTGAACTTTTCATCGGGGGGAAAAAATAATCTCTGAGGGAGAGACCAGAGCTGTAAATTTTTAAGCCCACAGTAAATATTTCAGTGCATTGTGTGTAGGGATCACCTCGGGAGTTCAGTTTAGAAACGCCTCTGAAATGTAAACTATCTGCTGAAGATCAGGGCTGACAAGCGTCCACACAGGATTTGATTTAGCAGAAGAAACAAGCTTGGAAGTGGAAGCGCAGAGAAAATTTACATAAAGCCCTCGATGAACAGAGCACATTCTTCCAGGGCAGAAACATTGTCTCAGCTGTTTGACTAAGAGTTTCCAAAGGTTTGAAAACAGGCTTGTTTTCTTGCGTCTTATTTCCGAGACCTTCTTTCATCTTACGTCTAAAGACAGAACTCCAGATTTGTAGTGGCAATTGCCGTGCTGATAACTGTCCTTAGGAATGTGGCAACAACTAAAAAACATTGGAGAATGCAGCACATGAGCATAAATGTGAGGTACAGTTGTTGAAATGAGTTTAGGAATTCATTTAATCCGCTTCGGTATTTCTCCAAATGCTGTCTATCTTCTTTTATTCCAGGGGACAGTTTTTTCTCTAGCAAGATGTGCAGGGCGATGTGGGTACAAGATATAAAGGTGACAATGGGTACAAGATATAAAGCAAAAGCAATATTAAAAGCACATCTGTTCCATCATGGCTCGAGGTGGTAAGAACTCCAGATTTTGCAGTGCCTGTTTGGAGCACAGTTTCTTTGCCTCTGGGCAACAGCATGTGCAGTTAAGGGGCACCAAGTAAGTTTTCACACACCCTACTTAAATCATACCATTGTGTTTTGGGACAAAATGAGAGGCAGGACTTTGGAATTTCCTGGTATTTGTTGAAGCACTAGAACTACAGTGTGTTTTTAAGTCCTTCTCCTCTTCCCTTTTGCTCGGTCATCTCTTTGACACTCTTAAGTGTTGCTACCTGGCCCTTCCTGGAAAGGATGAGGTGGCAAAGCTTCCTCATCTGTTAGACTGGTCTTCAGATTCCTTTGTGTTAAAGGGAGTTAATGTGGCTAAAGGCTGGCTTGAAAAGCTTTGCCAGCCTGTATGGCTCTCCAAAGAATGGTTATGCACATCAGCTATTCACCCTCAGTTTTCCTAGGGAGGAGAACTAATTTTCTTTCCTGCGGAATGATAAGATTTGGTTACTTCCTGAGCCGAAAATAACGTGCCCTGTTGCTTAAACCTCGTTAACAAGCCGAGGCTTGCTGAAGAAACATTTGCTTCTTCCACTCCTCAACCTGTCAGGTTTTCAGATTATCCTTGCTTGTGTTCTGCTGGTGGAGCCAGGTGGAAAATAATAAAGCCCCTCTGCTTATCTGTGGTCAGCACTGACTGAAAGGGAGAGCTTATCTCCCGTCCCCATGTGTCCTAGAGGAAGCCAGGCTGAAGCAATGAATCCCCGTTCTTAACAACAGGAAAGCCCAGAATTTGACTTAGAGGGGATGATTGATTGGAGAAAACAAAAAAAAGACACCAAGTAATGGGGATTGGTGTCAAGTAGCTGAAGCTGTTTGTGGTGTGCTGAGGTGTGGCAGTGCCCAGCTCCCAGAGCAGTGCAGGCTGCCCAGGCGGCACCAGCAGGGCTGGCTGTGCGTGCTGGAGGTCACAGCAGCATCCCACAGATTGATTTTTATTTGTTTATTGGCATTTCATTCTGTAGAAGCAGAGTGGGTTTTTCAGCTCAGCATGGAGCTGAGACTCCAGGTGAGAGCAGAGGGATGGTGGTGGGACACGAACAGGAGCTGGCTCAGCCTTTAACCTGCTCGTGCTGCAATACTGTGGTGCCAGCAGATGTGCTGTTGTATTCTGTGATTTCAGGAGAAGTGGAGGGTGTGTTGGAGAGATTCCCTTCCACAGTGACATTCCTACCTGCAAGCTCTCACAACAATAATGCAGAAGTGTTCAGGAAGATGTCAAGGGAATTACTGTATAAGCTTGTCCAAAGACCGGCTGCTGGGACTGGCATCCATCACACCACAGCTGAAGGGAGTGTGCAGGGGCTAAAACCATAAACATCAGGACTTAGTGGCTGATGCAGGTTTTTCTCCCTTGCTTTGACTAAAAGATGGGGTAGAAGATGTAAAAGAGGAGTGAAGCACAGTGTCCAGGAGAGTTTGACTGCCAAACAGTGCATTGCAGCTTGGTGATGAGGGGGATGTATGCAAGATTTTGGGCATCTTGGATTGCTGTAATTCTGAACTTCTGCAGTGGTGTGTGACTGTGTGCTTTGCTTGTTTCTACAGTAACTTAGAGGTGTCTTAGTAACCATGGTGCCACGCTCTGCCACCTTGCACAAGAGTTTCCTAGACCCTTTTCCAGTGATTGCTGTGAATCACTGCGTTGTTTCTTGTTTTTTGGTCAGACCTTGTACATCTGCAGGATCCACAGGTTCGTCCTGCCACTTCTTCTGAATAAGGAGCTGCCCAGGTGATCCTGGAGGTAGTGATGGGTTTTACCAGTTCCCAGAGCAGTCTGATTGCATTCAGACAGCTGTGATGTTTTAAGCAATTGAATTTAAGTCACTGGAAAACTCCTAATTTCCAGCAGTCCTGGAGGTGTGGAAAGTGTTTTCTGGATTTCCTTCATGCCAGGACTTCCTTTCTCCAGCTGTCATGCTCAGAGAAGCCACCTTCTCTTTGGGCTGAATTCCCTGTTTGTCACCAGCTCTTCTAGTCTTTCTTTTTCTCAGCTGAAATTTTTGTTCCTGCTGTTGCAGACAGGAGCAAATCTAAATTAGGCAGACAGGAGCAAATCTAAATTAGGCTTTAGTCTTCCTGATGTGCAGCTCTAGCTCACTCAGTTGCCCTGTAAGTTAGTTTGATCCTTTGTGGTGGAATTTTGATATAATTCTGATGTTACTGGGATCATTTGCTAACTATTGCCAGGAGAGGCATTAACTCCCATGCATGTATGATCTGTTACACAGCTGACATTAAATGTGTTCCCCATGTAAGGCAGAAAAAGTTTTCAGCTCTTTTAATGCACCAAAAATCTCTGTAGCTAGAAACTTCTGACCCTTTGGATGGAATACTGAAAGAACATTCGGAAATTACTGGGATTTATTTGCTCGTGCAGAAAGAAGTTGTTTGATGGGTTTCCGTTTGGAGCAACTGCTTTTAAAATTCTATTTAAAGCCTCTTCAGTCTTCTCTTCCATCTCTTCTGGACAGTACTGCAGGATGTCTGTGCTCCGTTTCTTGCAAGGAATGACATCGCAAGAAATACCATATTTTTTTGCCATGTGGGAGCTCTTTTCATCACTGATGGAGAGCCTGGCTCTGCTAGTGAAAGAATGGCAGAGGTTTGGGCACTGGTTGCCGCTGTGTGTAACACTTCCTGCGTCTGGCATGAGAACAGAGGGAAAGACCAGCACTGGAAACAGGGAAATAGGGTTGACTAGACCTGCTGTTACCATTTAAAGAAACTAAGCAGAAGGGGCTTGTCCAAGGTGGTTCCCTCCTTCCCTTTTATTGAACTCAGTAATCACGGACAGTGGAAAGGGAGAGATTTAAAATACCTGACAACTAGATAGGGAGTAACTCCTGACATAAAGGCTTCTATTCATGGCTTCTCCCCCTTGTTGCTTCCCTTAAATAATATATATTTTATACCCAACTTTCAGGCCTGTTAATTGAGCTGGTTTGGGTAGGTTCAGAAGGAGAGTGTGGTGTTTTGAGGCTGGGCACTAAACCACAGAGCTGGCTGAGCTCACTGAAGGATGCCTGAAGCTTCATGGCCTTGGCCTCCCATTGCTTGAAGGCCTCCAGATGTGCAGGGCTGTGCACGACCCACGCTGCATTCTTGGGGTGTCTGTAATGTATGGACAGCCTGCAGTAGGAAAAGTGGAGTAGTAACAGAGCTTGAAGGAGGTGGGAATCTTTACTGGGAGTGTCCCCTTCCAAGTTTCTTACCAAGCTGCAGGTTTTCTGGCATATGTGCAGCTCTGGGGCGTAACATTCTTCCCAGCGTTTTTGTAAGACAAGATAGCGAAATAGGAATATTCACACACAAAACTTTTTCCAGCCCTGACTTCTTGGCAGACCTTGTGGGCTGAGCAAGAGAAGTCTCAGGTTCTTGGAAGGCAAGAAGAAGCTTTACGTTCTGGTCAGAAGCAATGGGAAGAGGAAACCTGTGCTACCTATAGGGCAGATTGGAGAGAAAATACTGGGAGAGAGGGACATTTTAATTCTGGACTGTTCACATTTCTGAAAGGTGAGTCTGGGTTTGAATAAGAAATTGTATATCCAATATGTAATTCCAGGGAAGTGCATTTTGCAATATGGTCTGTCCAAGTTTTTGGGGAGAGGAGGATTTCAAACCCCTTTCTTCTGAGCACACAGTCCTTCTTAATGCCTGGCAGTGCCCACTCTCCACATTCCCTGTGATTGCCTGTGCTTCCATGTGCCAGCACTGTCTGCTGGTTGTTCACACACCTGGTGAGAAGCAGCATTGATCAGTAATGTCCTTGTGAGACCAGTTCTGGGGATGCCAAGGCACGCTGGTCCCTGGGAAGGACTGGTTCCACCTGTGGCATTTGCGTGCCCTGAAGCGGGGCCTGAGCTCCTGTGTAGGGGCTGCCCTGGTGTGAAGTGCTGTTTGGTGACTGTCAGTGGCTCTGAAGTTAATGCTGTGCTTTGACAAGACCCCCTGTTGCAGTAACTGCATTTTCCTGGTTCTCACAGGGGTTCATCCCCAGTGAGTGCACGCTGGGTTGTTGTGTCTCTGTCACCTCGTGTCTGTGCCAGCCTCCGACACCTCCTGCCAGGACAAGGACCAGCCTCGTGTAAAGAGCCCCCTCTGAGAGTGGCTGGTAGCCAGTAATCCCTTTAGAAAAGTCTGTGCTCCGCGAGTGCTGTGTGGCAGATCCTGCTGTTACTAAATTTTGCATTTCACCCTTGGCTTTTTTCCAGGTCCCACAGGGAAACTTGTTTTCCAAGAAGCAGTCAGAGAATAGGACTAGTGGCTGCTCTTTGCTGGGGACCTGCCAGGCAGTGCTCATCCTTCCCTGGGAGGAGAGGGGGGCAGCCATGGAAGGAGGATCACATGTTAGGCTCAAATCCTCATAACCAAGGCACAACAGCAGCAGGAATACTTTGTGGTTCTCTATTAAAATAGTCCCTTGTGTGAGCACTTCAGGTCCTGAGACTCACTGCCCTTGCCCCTGTGACCCTTTGTACCTCTTGGAGGCAGAACAGTGTGTGCATGACTTCAGGGTAACCTCAGGTTCAGTTTAAGACTAAATCTCCAGCCTTTGGAAAAGGGACCTGGGAGTTGAAGGTCCTGTAATGACTAGTAGAGAACAGGAGTAGTGACTGAGCAACCAAGTCCCTTGGTTAACATCCAGTTTGTGATGTCCAGATCGTTGCAGTGCCACCCTTTGATAAGGGTCAGCTGTGCTTTTTGTTTTTCCTCTTCTTATTCCCCTCCCATTTGTCAACATCAGGTGCTGGTCACAGGTGCTGGAGAGCCTGTCTTGTAATAGGGTAGAACAAAGCGTGGATCGTCCTGCTCCTGTTCAAGGGGACACACTAACTGAAGGCAAGACTCGTCTGCTTGACATAAAACTGAGGAGTGAGCACTTTAATCTTTGAGAGGTCGTTGATGGGCACAAAGGTGCACTGGCTTCACCTAGGAAGTCCTCACCTTGCTCACTGAATTTGGCCTTCAGCTTCACCCAAACTCTGCGTTTAGATTCATTAATGCACAGGGATCATCAGTGGAGGTGCTTACGAAGCTTCATGATTTTTTCTTGGCGGTTGCATTCAGGAGTAATATGCGAAAGGACTGAGTTATGCTTGTTTTGTTTCTCTTCTCCTCATTCCCATCTGTTAAAAACCAAACCCTTAAACAAAAATGAGGCCATTCCATCATTGCTCATCTCTACCAGGCTGCTGTTGCAAGGCAGCTTTCTCTTCATGAAGTGTTCACTTGGTACTGAGGTCCCACCCATTTCTATTTTGGGATAGAAGAGACGGGAGAGGGTGTTTCACTTCCTGCAGCTCCTGCTGAGTGAAGCCACTTGTGGTCCCCAAGGCCTGGGCTGCTGATGTGAAACTATCAACTTAAACGGTTGTGATTATTGAGAAGAAGAAAGTGCCTGAGGATATTTGTCATCTCTTTGTGTGAACTGTGTTTCTTCCATTACAACTTGATGTCATTCTCTGTGGCATCTTTAACACCTGCTGTTTTTGTAGTCTACACTTATTTGATTGAAAGCTTCTTGGCCAAGGATCTGGGCTAAAATTTGCTCAAATAGCTTGAGACTTATTTTCATGAGTTGCTTGGGCTTGTGAGGTACCAGTGTGGTCCCAGAACTTCCCCATGTCCTGTATTAGTACTCCCCCTTTAATTTACCCTTCCAAGTCACATCCTTTCTTTTTTATTTTCAATGATTTTGGTTTTAGAAGGAGAAATGAATACTTGGGACAAAAAACGGAGCCTCTTGAAGGCAGTGGTTGTTGTTTGTGGTACTGATGTCCTGAAGAGGGTTTCCATTGCCACATACAGCTTTTGCAATAAAGTATGTGCCCACTGTGCTGGGTGGGTGCATTTTATGATCTGTATTAAATCTCTAATGTACCACTCTGAGGAAGTAAAACAAATCCAAGGTTAAGGGTTTGTTTTTTTTGTGTCTGTCTTCCATTCTGGTCAAACCCTGCTCTTGGGACAGGATCCAACTTTCCACTTGATGTGAGTGGATACCCTGCTTGAAACAATCAGGTGGCTAGTCCTGCTTAGCAGCTTAGAAGTACTGTTTCTGTCTTTCTGCTGTGGTAATATCGACAGGAATCTTGTCTTATCCCGTTAATTCTTCAGTCATCTCAAACCTATCAAATGTGTGAGTCCATCAGACAGTGTAGTTGTTGTTTCAAATTGCTGCTGAAAATTAAAGGGAAGCATTACCCCAGGAAATGTAGTGGCATGCAGAGGTTTTGTAGAAAACAGTTACTGTGCAGTTGAACAGTATCTCCTCTGTGCAGCTTGGAGTCTAAAACGTCAGAAATTCTATTTCAGGGCTGTGGCAAATCGCTTGAAGCTTTTTAGGGCTGGACCAAGCATCAACACAACACGTCTTCCAAGTTTCTGTAAAAGTCCTAGTAAAGCAGTATCTAAATATAGTGCTGATGTACAAGTGTTCCTTTATTTTCCCCCTGTTGTGTTTTGCTTGCTCCTCACTGTACGTGTATTCCATGTAGAGGGGGTTTGGTTTGTCTGGGGAGTTTTCACTCAAAATATTTGACTGCCTACAAACACGAAATGAAAGGCAAGAGACTAAAACAAATAAATACATGTCCTATAAAGGGAACGAAGATGGGAGGCAGCTGTGCTGCCTGGAGGAGTGCAGCCATCCTTCTGGGTGTGTGCTCCCTCACTACTGGCACAGAGATCAGCTGTGTGAACAGTTTACTCTGTTCAGAGTGAGTATCTGTGCCTGGCTAATCTTCTGCCCTTCCAAAATGGGCTGGTCAGGTCAGAAACCATGGCCTGGATCTTCTCCCTCTGATAGGGGGAGCATAACTGTGAGGATTTCTCCTGTGGGCAAGTGATTGATCCCCTTCCAGTAAGCAGTTTATCCCATCTAAGATTTTTGTTTGCTTCCGGATGTGCTTCTGGACTATATTAAGGAGTTTAGGTTGACATAATTGCTAAATCAGTTCTTTGGGGGTAGGTGGGGTGAAAGCAGCTTCCAGTGCAATACGAATTGCTGTGAATTTGTATTTCCCCACCTCTGTTAACTTTAATTGAGTGGGGCCAAAGAATCATTTAGATCTATATTCTTTCTGAGGTGTCTGGTTAAGGTGCAAGGCCATATATGTACTTGTAATGCATTTGGGCACAAAGTTCTTCTTATCTCTTGCCTGACTTAAAGGGCTTTTGGAAGCTCAGTGTTTTTGAAGAAGTGTTTTGAGGGTTCTCTCTTGGTTGTAGGTGGCCCTCCTTAGAGCTTCCCTTTGTGTTTCCTAGATTTGTAGATTCTCTTTTCTGTCCAGATAGAGATTTCAGTGTCAGTTCACGCAGAGCGCTGTGTAGGCAGGGTTTCCACACCACTAGTCAGGTGCCAGTCACAGCTGTCCAGGGGTGTTCACTGCTTTGGCTGGTCCCAATGGGCTCAGTGGCCACCAGCACAAGAGCAGCCGGTTCCCATCACCACCTGCCCCTGGGAGCTGCCCGGGGCAGTGATATGGGTGCTGCTGGGGCTTGAGAGCTCCTGAAAAACAGCCCCTGTTCCAGCTACTCCCACATACTTTCCTTTTTAATGCTTTGTTCTCCAGCAAAATGTTGCTTGTAAAGGGGGGAGGGAGGAGATCCCAGGCTATTATCTGCTAAGTAGGTCGTAGTTCTGGTAAATAATTGATTTTTTTTTTTCCAGGCTTGAAATCAGAAGCAGGCCTTAAGTGCCAGTGTCAGACCACTGTGATTATCACTCCTTCTGGAATTTCAGAGCTTCATCTTGAGGAATAGTTGTCTGGCTCTTTTGGGAGGGGCATGCCACTGGAAATCAAAGGAGAAAGTAATTCTAAAACCACATGGAAAAAGTGTTTCTTTTGCTGCTACATTGGTTTTAAAGTTTTCTTGCTTTAAGCTAGCTCCTGTGGGAATTCCCTGCTTCTGGCTTGTGTTACGCTCTGGATTAGCTGCTCAGACTCTTTACCTGTTTTTATTAAGCAGTGGAATTTGGGAATGAAAGTGTTAAGAGCAGCAAGCGTCAGCATTGGCTGTGTGTGCTCTGGATGTGACTGTCTGTGCTGTTCTGCTTAATCTTTGAAAATCTTATCCTGCTGTGCAGACTGCTCAGGAGGAGTCTGCTCTGGGTTCCTTGGGTTCAGCCTGTATTTTGGCGGACCAAATCCTCTTCCCAGATAGTTGGATCAATCTTATGCTGTGGGGATAAGATACATCTGTTTATGCGTGTTTATGTACAGATACTCGGTGTATATATTTTGTGGGTTTTTACCTCTTTGTTGTCAGAGTTTCCCTGACAAGCTTCCTTCACCACGAGGGAAAGAGAAGGTCTTGTGCGGGGAGGTGAGTTTTGGGGACATTCCCCTGAAAATCTGTTTGTTTTATGTCTTGCCTGGGAATGAGCCCTGACTGTTGGCAATCCTTAGTTACATCCCCTGCACTACAGCAATAGTGCAAAGGCTTCTCTGGGGCCTGCAGTGGAGAGAGCTGTTCTCACAGGTAAGTCCTTCTGCTTTCCCCTCTTCTCCTGCACCAGCTGACCTGAATTGCAGCTTCTGAGTGCCCTTGAAGTGTGTGTGTGTGTGCGTGTGTGTGTGAGTCACAGCTCTGATCCTGCCTTGGTCTGTGTGTCCCTGTATATCCACAGTTCCCCTCAAAATGTTAGGGAGCCACAAGAGCTCAGTTTTTCCCCGTGGTGCAAAGTTACTGTGTGAAACTGCTTTGTGACTTGCTGGGCTTGAGAACACTTAATAGTTTGCTTTGAGAGCTGCTGTCTGAGCAGGATCTCTGCCCTGTGTGTACAAGTCTGGGTACAGAACAAAGCTGTTGGGGGACACCAACATCCATGCAGGTTGTTTAACTTGGGACTGGTGTGGTCCTGTTTTCCTTTGGTTGAAATTCATTGGCATTTGAGTGCTTCCCCTTGGCAAGGCTTCAAAATCACTTGTAGGCTCATTCATGCTGTGGGATGTCAGGGCTTAACGAAGCGGTGGTGTTAACGCATCTGTGTTACCAAAATAAGCTCCCTCTTATCCCCTGTTTTAATAAAATCTGAACAGCAGTGAATCAGTCAATGATGCTGGAGTGTAAACCAGCATTGTTGGTGTCTGATGAAGTGCACCATGAGCTCAGACAGAGAGGTCTTCCCTCTCATCTGCTTTTCAGCTTCTCAGAGAACTCTGGCACCACTGTGCTGCTTGTTGTGGAATCATGTTTTTCTAAATATATTCCTCACAATCACATAATTAGAGGAGGACTTCCACTTCTAAAAGCAGATTCTATGAAGAAGCACACAGTTTGTGAAGAAGGGTGGTATGGTGTGTCAGGTGAGAACTTACTAACCCTAAGCAACCATGTGACACCTTCATCTTAACTAGTAGTTTCAGGGAAAGATGGGGGGAGTAGATGGTGCTTATTGCTGCTGGTAGGGAGTTGTGTTCTACCTTCGGTATTTTTGATTTTAAAAAGTTCCTAGAACTACCTTGCCGTGACTGTGAATGACACAAAACTGTTGTTTTTTCTTCTCCAGCCGGATGACAGGAAGACACTGAGCTTGGGCAGCAGCTGTGTTCAGAAAAGGTTGTCAGTGGTGTAGGCAGAGCCATCTGCCTACCAAGGCATTTAGCTTGGGTTGCATGTTCTAGGCCAAGATAGTAAATCAATAGCTTATTTTTCAGAGTGTTACAAGTAAGATGTCAATGGCAAGATTTACAGTGTAAACAGGAAAAGGGCAGCTAGCTTTATTGGCTTCTTAGTGTCCTAGCTGCACTGGTGAGAAGACAAAACAATATTGAAAAAAAAGGCCAAAGCAACTCATCCTGAAAGAGGCTGAAGATCTAGATTCAGAACAGTATGCCTATCAAACGTGTTTACTGGTTTTTTTTAATAGACTTTAATACCCCCCACTGCCTAGGGCTGGCCCTCCCTTCCCTTCTCATGGAACTGTCAGTTCAGTTAAACTTTTGTTTTAACAGACACTTTCCTCTCTGCATGCCAGGACAGTTTGTCTGCTCTAGTTAAGTACAGGAAAAGGTATATACACATTGTGGGGGGTTTTAACAGACCACAGTGTGGCAATTGCTCCATTTTGTTTCTGTTAACTTTATAATCTACTTCTCTGGGGATTCCTGTTGCCAAACGTTGTTGGAAGTGGCTGCAAAACTCTGAGGCAACTGTGAGGAACTAAATAATAAATAGATGCTGATGATGGCTGGAATTTTCTTCGTTCACCTGGCAGATGGTGGAGCCCCATCGGGTAGGAGAGAAGCAGCCCTCCCAGTGAAGTCAGTACATGCAGTTTCCTTTTGGGCTTTGTTACCAGGTTGTTGTGTTTTTTTCAGAAATGAAGTGCAGGCTGTAGTTTGAGCACAGCAGGAGTGCTGACCTGAACAGTCAGGTTTGCTCCATCCCACCTCTGTGCTGTTGTGCTGCTGCATTCTGTGGAGAGGATCCGTGAAATGGAACAGGGAAGTGCTCTTACTTATAAAATAACACTCTTTCCAGTTATTTTTAGCTTAGCCAGCTCCTCCTGTGGTTTGCTGTTCTCCCTGCAAACCTGATTTAGAGGACAGTGGGGGAAACATGGACAGGAACTTACAGAGGGGAGACAACTTGAATCCTATAACTTGAGCTCTCATAATGCAGCCTCTGCTTTTGTTGGCGAATTGACTTCTTGGTTCTTCACCTTCCAGCTGTGTGTGGTTCATGGTTGTTTACTTGTTTGGTTTGGTTTTGTTTTGGGTGCTTTTTGTCTTGTTTTCCGTAGAAACTTTTTCTCAATTTCAGTCAGCTTGCACCTCTGACCTAATCAATGCTAAAGCTCCTGGTCCCTTTGGGGCCAAGCTACAGGTACTTCTGAATGTACCTTCCTGTCCATGTATTTTTATGCTGACAAAAAGTCTTCAGCTGTGCACAACCATGCCTAAAATTTACCTTCTGCCTGTTAGACTTGCAATAGATGAGAACAGCTAAACTTGGTGCACAATCCTGAGTAAGGAGTGGAAAATAAAACTGCAGAGACGTTCCAGTTTGCCTTGGAGTTTCTTTTGCCAAGGACATCCCGTGGCCTGACTGCCAGCATGAACTGAACACGGAAACCTTTCCAACCTGCTTGGGAAAACACAGAACAGGAGAGGAATCTAAAGACATAGATCTTGGGTGGAAAGAGGTTCATTTTCTGCTCTCTCCAAGGCAGGAGTTTGAGGTATTCATCCATGTTATGGGTGTTACGTTGTGCCCAGTGACAAACAGTGAGGAGGAACGGTAAGAAGAGAAAAACAGCAAAAAGTTTCCCTGCTTTGGACCCTGGCCCGCCCTGTGAGTTCAGTGTGGTACCTGTGTGATTCAGTCCTGTCCAAAATTTGTCTTCACCTGTTGGTAACGTATTTGCAGCCAGTTGTGCTGGGAACATACCTCATTCCTGGATGTGGGTGTTTGCTCACTGATGGTGATTAAACCTTGTGGGTGCCCTGGAGGAGCTGCAGCAGCCAGTAGGACATTGGTGTTGTCTCTGTCACAGAGAAATGTTCCAGTCTTGCCTTCTGCAGTGACTCTGGGTGTAACTTTCTATCCTAATGTTAGTGACACCCCACATGCTCATAGTATTTCCTAAAATATACAAATTGCCATGGGATGCCCTGTATTTGACAGGCCACATCTTCTACACGTGTAACCTGTTCTCCTCCTAATCACAGCTGCTGATATCAGCTGGACTGCCCTGTCTAGTTTGTGGTGTGCCATGGTTGTGCTTCCCTCCCAGCATTTCAGTGTGATTGACTCTGATCCGAGTGTCAGAAGGCTTGGAGAGATGGGAATTTACACCTCGGCTGCTCTTCCCTTGCTGCCTGCTGTGCCAGGCACTCAGTCAGAGCCTGGCTGGGTGTGAGGTGTGGGTGACAGCTTGGGCTGCACTCTCACCATGCAGCACTCTGGGGCTGCTAACCAGAGTTGTCTGGAGCAAGGATGAGCAGAGGGGAAGTTGTGCTGGCTGGCAGAAGGAGATCTTTGGAATTTGCATGCTACAGCGCAGTCCTGTCTGGACTCTCCTGGATAATCAGGTTAATTTCCTGATTTTTTTCCCTCGTAAGGACTCAGTAGCCTTAGTGAGCAGCTCCTTCTGTCCTGTGGGAGGGTACCTTAGGTTTCCCTGAGGTGGAGAATGGGCTCAGTAATCCCAGCTTTCACATCATGGCTGGATGGTGGACCCTTGCTCTGTGAGAGCATTGGATCTGTGTGAATGTTAAATCTGTCCCCAGGAATATGCCAACTGGAGCAAAAAAGCAACATGTCTCAGGAAGAGACTGCTCCAAACAGATCAGACCTGTCCTTTAGTCTCTGCATGAACTCTTCATGGAATATATGGGCAGATTAAAGAACTCTGATCTTCTTTTTTAGATGTTTAATGATCTGGGTTTGACACACCTAAAAGATTAAAAGTGGACTGCAGTTAATTCATCTCCTAAAGACTTAAGGGCGCTGTCTGCTATGAGGATAAAGCTCATCTGTGGTAGAGACAGAAGTTTCTTGGGAGTCTGGTTAACATCTATGGCCTCAGATCCCCCAGGGGAGGGAGGGTGGAGACAACTACCAGCTGTCTTGCTGCTTCCATACACAAGGTACATTGCTTTCTCCTTCTTCCATCTCCAAAGGAAGGTGCAGTTCTCAATCTGTGCACACACACGGCATTCACATGCACAGACCTTACCCTTCCCCAAACGACAACAAAGCATTGTGTGAAATTTACATGTGACAGGTGCTTGTTTTTGCAGCTTCTTCATGTGCTTCAGAGAGATGAGCTGTTGGAATGGGAGAGCAGAGGATGCCAACCTGAAATTTATATGGTGATCTGCTAAAATTTTGGATTTACAGAATTCCTCTTTTGGGATGCTGTAAAGCTGTAGTTGTCATTCCAGTGTCCAGCTATGTATTTAGAAACCTCCCTTGCTGAGGTGCTGTTGGCCTTTTGTTCTGTTCCCTGGAAAATGTTTCTTTGCAATTGTCAGCGTGTGCAGCATTGCTTTCAGAGCCCATTCCATGTCTCCCTCTCCCTGCAGCAGGGCCACTGCAGCCTGGCTGACTGTGTGAAACTGTTTCCCTCTGCCTTGGCTTTGTGTGTTCATGGGTGTTCCTGTGGGTGGCTGTGTTATGTTTTTCACTGCAATTCTACTTTTGCGGTCCATGCTCCCAGTCAGCTTGTTCAGCAGAGTGAGGGATCATCCTCTGTGGACATTTCCTCTGGGAGATGATGGGGTACTTATTTTTTTTCTTAATCTTAGTGAGCTGTGGGACAGGCTCCTGGAATAGGTAGACACCACAGTCATGGTGGGTCTCAGTTTTGTGCAAAAGTGTGTTTATTGAGCATACTATTTCCTGGTTTTGGAGATGACAATTCAGAATATGTCAAGGAAACAAGCAGGATGCTTAGCTTTGCATAGTTGAGCTGTTATATCTTTCAGAGAGTGGTGCTGTATTCCCTAGGCAACTGCATTCTCAGTCCATCCACACTCTTATATTTCTACATGTGCCAGGGCTGAATCCCTGATCCTTCTTCAAGTAGCTTGACCAGCACTAAGAAATAAAATTACATGATTCTGTGTTGTTTATCACCAGGCAAACAGTGGTATATAAAAGCTGGAGCTGAGGTTGGTAAAGCACATTAGTAACTTAAAGGTCACCAAAAAAAATAAAAATAGGAGTGGTGTAGCATTCCGGTAACTTATCCCTAAACCAGCCATGTGTAAATCCCAGGAACTGACTAAGCTCCAGCCTAAAGGAAAACGAAGCAGTGTTTTGTTAATATAATGTCTTCAATTGCAGTAGAAGCTTTTAAGTGCACCCACCCCTGATCCACCATGCATGTATCCTTCCAGTTTGGATTTCTGAGCCATGAACTAGATCAGGGAGCTGATCCAGCTTAGAAGGGAAGCGTCAAAGATATTTTTCTTTGACCTGGCTGAGTTCTTTATCTGGACCACAGGCATCCATGGGGTTGCAGAACTAAGGGGATAAGAGGGGAAGGGGCCATGCAGTGGTTTATGGCTTGGTGGGGAAACCTTAAACCCCTGTTGCTGCAAGACAATGCATTGTCAAACTGTGGCCTGACACATTCCCTGGCATAGAAACACTGAGGATGCGAAGTGCCTTAGCTCTGTTCTGCGCTGCAGCTGTGGGGATGTTTCTGGAGTGAGTGTAGGCATTCCAAACTCCTGCTAGCCTTGGTACCATTCACAATGAAGCCACAGTGATGTGGGGCTTTGGCAGGATGTGCACCTCCCTTCCCCCTCCAGGATTCTAGGTATTTACTTAGGCAGGCAGGTCTGAGCTGCTGTGGCTTCACTGCTCTTTTAGCAGGATTAGCTGGAGCACAGCTAGCTTGGAATCTTCTCTGCAGGCTGCTGTTAAGCCTCTCAAGCAGCTATGGATGTTGTGCTGCTGTGAAAGTATGACACGTGCATTTGAACCATTGTGTGGCCTTGGATTAGATGCAGATAATCTTTCTTTTTACTTAGAAGTTAATTTCTTTTACCCTTCCTGCTTTCATGTTAGATCTGTGATTTCATATTTCCAAAAAACGAATGTGGCACCCAGCAGGAAGGGTGTAGGCAACAGGACAAGGGAGCAGTGTTGCTGTGCTCTCTCTGAGTGCCAGTGAATTTGAGGAGCTGTAAATTTGTTCGATTCTTCCTTACCCCTCAGCCAGGTGAAATTTGAGGAAGTGAGGGAGAGAAGCGGTTTAGAAGAGGGGAGGCACAGCAGCATAAAGAAAGGGAATATTTTGTTTGAGAAAACCGAAACAAAATGAGAAGGGGACAGAGATGAGAAAGAAGGTGAGAGGATGGAAGCAGTAACTGAGGAGGGAGATGGTGGAAGAGACTTACAAACGCGGGAGGAAAGCAAGGCCAGGGAGGCCATTGCTGGGAGAACCAAGGGTGGAAATAAATGCTTGAGAATTTTAACAGAATGTGTGAATTGATGATTAGCCTTTATACCCCCAGGTAGTTCAGTGCACCTGAAGATGTGCTGGTGCAGGACAGCAGTTCTGTAAGAGAATGTCTGAGGGCCAGTGGTAGAAAGAGTTCCTCTTGTGGGCCAAGAGGGCTCATTGCTGTAAGTCACAGCTGCTGCTCTTCTCCTTTATAGGTTCTTCTCTGTTACAGGTTATCCAAAGAGAAGGAGAAAAGGGGTTTCTGCTGAGATGAGAAGCATGACACACATGGAGCAGTGTCCTTGGCATGTCTCTCTGGTGCTCCCTCAGTACAGCATGTTTAGCCCACCATCCTTTTTTGCCCTTTTCCTTAGTTGTCCCTCATCAGCAGTTGTCTGTTGTTGCTCCGTTTCATCTTTCTCTGGCCTTGGTGGCTCAGTTACTGATGGTGACTGAGACTGGCTGGCCCTACAAGGAGGATAAGAACCCTCTTAATGCTCACCTTCTCTGAGACACTGGCTAAGAAGCCAAATGCTCTTGCTTGAGCCCATCTGCTGTCTCCACTTGCCATCTCCAGCAGCAGCACCCGGAGCAGCTGGAGGTGTCAGAGCAGGTGAGCCCCAGCTCAGATCTCTTTGCTTTTCACTCGCAGGTGGAGCCCGAGCAGCCTGTGAGCATTGTGCTGGGCTGAGGAGCTCTCAATAACCCAGTTTCCCTAGCAACAGTGGGCTCTTCAATCACTGAGATCCAGGGCTACCTCTGTTCCTGGTGCTGAGGCTTGGGTAGTGGATCTGGCTGTGGCAATATTTTGCTTCGGTTGGAAAAAACAGTGGAATAAAAGCGAGAAGGTCTTTCTGCCTTTGAGATAATTAAAATCTCCATAGGTGGATTTTGGTGCTGTGTTCAGCAATAATAGAAAGAAGAGGGATTATAACTACTTCTAAGCTTTTTAATGTGTGAAGGATCCCTGGAGGATACAGAAATAAAGTTTTTAATTCTGTGTGGAGCTTTATGCATAGATCTTATGGCAGTCTGTGACACTGATAGATTCATTCCTTGTTGAGATGTGTTTTTGTCTTTTTTTATGGATAGGGAGACAGAGTGATTCAAAGGTAGGCTGAATCTTGTTGCAAATCTGGCAATAAGTCTCTTCTGAGCTCACGTCCTCCACCTGCCCTTTCCTTCTGTTTCAGGTAAAGGTGTCCCTGTGCAGTAGGAGACACAACATGGAAGAGAAAGTAGAAGTGTGAAGCTGTTTTTTAACAGGAGAAAGTGAGGAAAGTGGAAATACTGTGATTCACTGCAAGCCTTTCTGCTAATGTGTTTGAGTCTGCATTTACTCCCCCATTAACAGAAGTGGAGCAAACTATAAATTTTGCAAGTGAGCATTGGGAGTGAAAGAAATATATTCCTGCCTTAATTTCTGCACAGAGACTTGATCTTGTTACTGCATGTGTGCAGGAGAAACTGATTTGGCTAAGAATATTTTGAAGAAACCTCTGAAGGAAAAAAGAACTCTTCCATGAGTAGGCATGAAGCCTATATAAGTGCCCAGGACTGATGTTCCTTCTACGATAATGCCAGTGTTAAATTGTCAGTAATGTCTCACAGGCTTCTTGGGTTAGAAAGCTGCACAGGAGACACCTGAATGAAAACAGGTATCTATACTCTTCCACTGAAGTGATGTGGTGTTAAGATTTTGTGCGCTTGGGTTCTTTTCTTTCTGGTGTGGGGTTTTGTTTGTTTGGGTTTTTCATTATTATTATTTTAATATGGCATAAATAGTGCAGAGATGAAAGGAGACACCCATCCTCCTTCCTACTTATTTTGGTCTCTGGAGTCAAAACAGTCCCTTACCCTTCTGGCCAAACAGAAGACCATCCACCTGTGTGTGAGGAGGGTATTTTTCCTTTTCAGTGTTTCCTTGCCTGTTTGGGTTGTGCAGGGTGGGGGCTAATGCAGTCTCCTGTTCTGCATCCTTTTAGCCAAAGAACTTCTGAGAATTCCACCATGAGGTTTGTTTGGCTTGAGGACGTTGTAGAAATTATCCAACCTTGGGGTGCCTAAAAATCTCGTTTGTGACTGAGCATCCTTATCTCAACCTTTCAGGCCTCTGGTTACCAAATCAAGTTAAAGGGTGTCTTCTGAATGATTGTGGAGCTCTGGAAATCTCTAACATCTAGGCCAAGGTTCCTCCCAGAGAACATGCACCTCTTCCCCCCACCCCTCGTTCCTGTGGTCTTGCACAATCTAACAATTCTGGAGGAACCCTGGGAGCTTGAGGACGAGCAGGTGGGGGACATGAAACTCACTGAGCTTGTTGAAATAACATTGCCATGGTCCTTCAGCAGCCTGAAGGCCTCGTGTCAGGCTGTTATTTAGCTGGGTGGTATTTGGTATGAGCCGAGAGAGGCTCGTTTCTACAGTGAGTGTATTGTTGGGTTTTCAGTAGATTGTTTGCGTAAATTCCCGAGACCAGCTCTCCCTCCTGGAACAGCCACATGGATCAAGTTTTATTCTGTTCCACATAAAGTTCACATCCTTTACTGGAATGAGTCATGCTTTAACTGAGTTTACTGTGAGGGAGGAAAGTGGGCTTTCAAATGTTCCTCCTCCACCCTGCCTTGGTGATGTATAACAGGATTATTAGTATGCTTGGCAGCAGCTGCTTATTATTTTCACAGAACCTGGATATTTGTGAAAACAAGTGAAAAAAATTGGTTCTACTTGTGTTGAAGTGTAATTATTTTTATTTTTTGTTGCGGCTTTGTCCTCCATAAAGCTCATCAGCTGCTGTAAAAATGGATCTTGCTTATCTCCTTGGGGTTATTTTTCGGTTTTGGGAGAAGAGTGGCATTCTGTGACTTGTAGCTGAAAGAGAGGGAGGAACTCTCCCATTGTGTGGTCAGTGGCCCGTGCGTGGCTGTTGCTGTCACACACAGGACGCTTCTGGGCAGTGAGAGGTGAAAGGGCTTCACAAGCCCATGGAACTCATGGTGTGGTGCCACTGTGCAGAAACCAAATTTTGACCCTGTCTATATTCTTTGTGCAGAGAGGTGCAAGACCTTTTAACCTATGGCAGAGGGAGCTGCTCAGTGTGTGTCCTGTCACAGGTTTTTGCAGAAGCAGTCTCTGTATGCAGCTACTAAAGATACCAGAACAATTGTACTACTCATTTTTCCTGCAGAAGTTCGTTGATGTCTCGTGCGATAACGGCTAATTCGACTCTTCATACCACCATCCTTTGTTTTTTGTGTTTTGGATGTGGTGTTGGTTTATTTTGGGGTTTTTTTGGGGGGGGGGAGATGGGGTGGGCAGGAGGGAGCAGGGTGGTGGTTTGTTCATTTGTTTAAGGAGTTGGGCTCAAAACTGAGGAGGAGAGTCAGCCAATAGAAGAGGACCTCTTAGGATTTTGCGTTTGGCAGTAGGTTGGTTCACTTGACATGTGAGACCTTTCTTTCCTGGTCCTCTTGTTCCTGAGCGGCCTGGAGAGAGTTACATTTCTCCCGTGAGCTGTGTATTGTCTGTGCTTCCTAAACTGGCGGGGGCATCATCTGTTCGTGTTCTACAGAAAACCCAGGGTCTGTTATCACAACCTCTACATTCCTAAAACTGGACTGCACAACTTTTATGGAGCCTGCAGAAGGATTTATTTTGATGCCAATGCTTTTGAAAGAGAAAGATCTATAATTACATGACCACCGATGTTAGGAAAGACTTTACCTTTCAGGACGTAGAATGAGTGAAATGAACTTTTGGTGACAACATAAGTTTAGTTAAATTTATGCCCTTATTTAACTATCACTGACTCTGGGTTTACTGGTAAGTAATGTGGGAGCTGGGAGGCGGTGCCTGGTGGGCCAGGCTGTCTCCTGGAGTGTGAGCAGACGGGTTTGTCTGTGTTTTGCAGATGCCCCGTTCGGGGGGACGCCGCCCGGCTACGCGTACGATGCCGACCGCGCTGAGGAGCAGAGGAGACACCATGACATGATGCCCTACATCGATGACTCGCCATCATCCTCACCCCACCTCAGCTCCAAGAGTCGGGGCAGCCGAGACACTCTGTCATCAGGGTCTCTGGAATCTACAAAATCAGTGAGTCCTTTCCTGTCTCGGTGAATTTCAGTGAAGAGAATCGGTGATAGTTGCACCTGAGAGGGTCTCTAAATAACAGGAGAATGTGGAACAAAACATGTTCCTACATCTCTGTGTATGGGTTGTCATTGCCTTTCACAAGGGAAATAAAAGTTATTTTCGGGTAGGTTAAAGGTTTTGATAAAGCATCTGGAATACAAGACCTATTCCCTTCGCCCTGTGAAAGTGGAATAAGAGGAACTAAAACTGCCAGCTCTGAAATGGTGACTTTGTGTGGGGGATGGCCATTTCTTGTGGTGGATTTGACTATTCACTAAATAGCTGCCTATATAATGGTAGATAAAAGGTGCAGGAGGGACTGCCTAGCCTGGCCTCTGGTTTAATGTGGCCCTTCAGGCTACCTTGCTTTATTTTTGTTTCAGGTTCAGTAGCGTGACTGTAGCTTGGAACTTACTATTTTTGTTCTTACAATAGTCTTGGCAGTGAGTCTGCAGTATGCCTTGGTAAATAACTATTGACTTTGCTGTCTTCACAGTCAAAAATACCTTCATTTCAGCTTGAATTAGTCTCTGACTTTCACCCTTTATTTCTGTTTATCCTTTTGCAGTAGATTGAGAGTACTTGAATCCCAAGTTGCTGTTTCCTTGAATATCTTTGTCATTTGCAGACTTTTGGTTTCCTCAAGTCATTCATAAAAATGCTTAATAGCACCAAGCCAACTGTCACTGCCTTCCTACTGTGTTTCTGAGAAAGTGTGGCCAACAACCTCGAATTCCCACATTGTAAATAACACTTGGAAATCTGTCATCTGAGTAGTTTCACTTATGTGTTGCTTTAGATTTTCTGTCCTGTTAATTAGGATGTCAGGAAGAAAAGAATGGATATTTGACAGATATCAGCATACATGTAAGTCAACACCATCGCCTTTATCAGTTTTATTTATCTTGCATCAAAAGTCAAGAGTCTGACAAGTTCCACAAGCCATTAGTGCTCAGTGTTCATTGCACACATCCTTCTACTACTCTTTATTGGTTACTGCCATATCATATGCCTTTTCCAGGATAAATTCTAGATTAAGAATCCTTGAGACAGTGTTTTTGTTCTTCTTTCTCATTTATAAAAACGCATTGTCAAGATCTCTCAAAGCAGTATCAAGCAGATATATTGTTGGTGTTTGCTTAGTTTTACTTGACTGCCAAGTGTGGAATCCAGTTAGCTGCTCATGCTTTAGTCTGTTAATTTTGAGATGCTATTTTATCTCTCAAGATGAGAATTCTTGTGATATGTAAGAGGCTTTTGAGTGAAGAAATTATCATTAGTACATGCAAAAAGCTCCAAGAACATTTTAATATTGGCTCGAGATTTCCAGGTTATGTTTCTCAGGATGAAGGAAAAACGTTATATGACTACACATGGCTGAGAGTTATCTTCAAAGAACCAGTTGTCATAGTGCCTGTGACTGGAGGCCTGGAGGAAACACTGCCTAATATTTAATCTTGTTCTTTATTTGTCTGAGCATTGCTTCGTAAGCAGTTAACAGCAGTTAATTTCAAAGTTCCTTTAATAATGCTAGAAGGCCTGCCTTTTCAGGAATAATTTTAAACATAAATGGCTGCTTTCTTCTCTCTGGCTATAAAAAGATGTTTTATGGCTTCCAAAAGAAAGAGGTGTCCTGATACAGATTAGACTTTTAATCGTGAACCTCAGCTGCTTCAGCTGGTCCCATCTGTAATTAGTCCACAGTTGACAACGCCACTGATTAAGGATGATCCATAACAAGGAGGAAGAGACTAATTTACATATAGTTGCAGTATTTCCCAAGCAAGTTAAACTTTCTGTTATCACAAGTTGTTAGAGTGCTTCTGCTGTAGTTCTATTTTCAGCTGTAGTGGAAAAGACATCAGTAACAAAATTTAGTGTCCGACACACTGTGCTGAGCCAAACACATAAAAGGTCAGACCAGAAATACCAGCACGTACATCTATTCTCTTTTCTTTTACACTAAACTTGATTAGCAGAAAATATGTTTTGCTTACACATGTTTGCTTTTATAGTTGTCTCCTTGCCCTTTTACTTTTTCCTTAGGTGCCTGCAGTTACTTCTGATAATTTTAGATTGTCCTTATGACCAGAGTGGGGAAATCAAGTTAACCCTATGTAACAACACAACATGCACTACATACACTACTTTGACAAAATATTAAGATTGTGAAGTCTTTCAGAAGTTAAGAAATCACTCTGGTTATCCAGCCTTGCCTTATGCCATAGCCTTGTCTTGAATCTTAGTGAAAACTCTGAATTACTCAATCATCCTATTTCTCCTCTGGGGCTCCTGCACTGTGCAGTGAACAAGTGAACGATGCTCACTGGATTCAACATTCACCTCTGGAGCTCTGTGAGCCTCTTATTTACAGGGCACTGCAAGCTCTGGTCTGAGTTCAGAAGTGTTCATTTCCTAGTGGCATGGCCAGTAACTGCAGGTACAGTTGGAATGCTACACAGGTCTTAATTATCCTTGCAATGTTCCTGTGAGATAAGAGGATGGTATGTTCACTAACCACAGGTAATCAAGGCAGACAGGTTATAGGAAAAACATCTGCTAATTTTGGGTGCTTAATGTGAGATGTGTAATCTTCTGCAAAACCAGGCTCTGACTTTGAATACAGTTTTCTTCCCATTTAAGGTAAAATACCTTTATTTTCACTCGTAACCAAGAGTTAACAACACTTCAGTCAGACATCCCAAAAAATAGAGAACATTGCAAACAATGATATTTTTATTTTTTTCTTCTAAGTAATTCACTTAGCATCACACAGATGTACAAGCATTTTGGTGTGATGTTCATCTGCCTTATCCATGAGACCAGCTTTTCTCTTGGAGACTGGATTGTTGCTATCTGGATATTGAGGACATCTTGCTCTGATTGATTTTATGGGCTTGCTCTGGGCTTTGTATTTTTCTGCCAAGTGTTTGCCTGAGTCTCCTTAGAGCAGCTCTAGCCTTCGGTTGGATGGCACGTCAGGGTTCTGTCCAGCCACCATGGTGAAAGTGCAGAGTGGCCAAAGCAGTTCCTCTTTCTAAAAGAGAATGAAGGGATCCCTCGTTTACTATAGAGGGGTGTCCTGTAGTTCCCTCAGTGTGGGAGTGACCGACCCCCAGCATCTCATGTCACTGTTCCAGGAGTTGAGGGTGGCAATGGACTTGCAGAAGGTTTGTGGTGCTTTGCACCTCCTCATCTGGGGGGTGTTTTCTAATCTCTCCCACCACCCCCATCATATAACCAGATGAAAAGATGCTGCCCCCAAACTTTGCCACTTCAGCACCTCTTGTGTATTCACATTCTACTGGGTGTCCACTGTTGCTTGTCACTGTTGGTGACAAGAGGTGCACCAGCATCACTTTTGTCCGTGACCCAGAGAGTGCCTAAGCAAGATGGCCGTTTGTAGTGTGGATCTCAGCCTTCCTTGACTTGTCATTTTTGTGGTAAGGGGGCCTTAACAGACATTTGCATTGAGCAGGAGGGGTTGTACCCCTTTTTCTGGCTCTTCCAGAGTCTTGTGCTGGGCTGCTCATGTGTGTCCTGGCATCAAGCTTTTGCCAGACTTTGCCTTGCTGCTCTGAAGCAAACCTGCAGGGAGAGAGGGAAAAGGAGAAATAGCTTCCACTGATGCTTAAGTTGTTTGTTTATTTAACTTGAGAAGTGGTTTAATTTTCCCAAACCTTCCTTTCTGTAACAGTTGAACTTTTGTGATTGAACTTTCCAAAAATTCTGGAAACCTCTCTTGGAAAACATCGACCCAAATGTTTGCCAGATAAGACAGTGCCAGTAGCTTCAGAAGGTGTCAGACAGTGTTGGTAAAAGGTAGTAATAATTCAATCCCAGAAAGAGGGAGAATGTGTCTGTCTTTCCCTACAGCCAGGGTGAAAGGTGGAGAAGATACCTGAACAGAGTTAGAGGAGGACAGAGGGAGAGCTTGCTACAGTATTCTTAGGACACAGGAAGGTGTTGGGACAGCTGGAAAGTTGGTGACTGACACCCTTCAGTAGAGAAGAGTGATTGCCAAGAGTTTTGGAGTGGGTAGCTTGCAGCCTGGGGGCTAAAGAGGATGGGAAGCTTAATTCATTGTGATCCTACTACTGCTACTCATATGGGGAGAGATTGCAGCCATGAGAAGAGTAAAAATCAGAAAGGCCTTTTGAGATCTGCTCAGCAGCACAGCCAGGCCCAGAGACGTGGAGGTGGGTGCAGGTGCAGGACAGGCAGTGGAAAGGCAAAGCTCGTCCCACCACCCAGGAGAGGAGTCACTTTTCAGTGCAGATGAGTTTTTGCCGAAACAGATCTCTCCAATTCTTGCCCATATCACACCAAGGGAGGCAGGAGAGCTAAAGCTGAGCGACCACTTCCTACTGTCTTCTCTGTTCGGAGAGAAATTGGCTGCTACTTAAGGGATTTCCAGGTAGAATTTCTCTTCCCTATTTTGCTGTGCGGTCCATGGTTGGTGCAGCATTGGCAGCCATTGCCTTTCCTCAGATCAAATCCTTTTGTCCTTGCTGTCTGCCAGCTCAGCAGAGAGCAGGGCTGTGACAGAGCAGGATGTGGGTTTTGCTCCTAGCTTGGTCCCAAGGGGATCCAGAGAAGTTGACCTCTGAAGCTACAGCAATAAATGAGGTTACTGCTCTGCTTGGTACTACTGTTGCTAGCTTGTCCTTCCCTCTCCAGCGTTTCCAAATCCTTCTCCTTCCTTCCTCTCACTATTTGGGTTTGTTTGTTTGTTTTGTTTTGCTGTGGCTTTCTCCTCACCACCCCCAACAGATGCAGTTTTTCCTTTTTATTCTCCGATTCTTTGCTCCTTAAGGGCTCTGCCTGGATGTACAGCCCTTCCTGAGGAGAGCTGGCACACCAGTACTGATGTTATAAATAATGTTGGCTCCTCTCCCTGCTCCTTCCCCTCCCTGCATGGAGCATGATTGGCTTGATTACAGAATTTGCCCTGTTTAATATCACCAATACAATGAGACACCTCCAGCCTGTTTAGCAGAAGCTTGCAAATATATTTACACTTTAAAAATTGAAATGAATTGCTTTTCTTCCTTTGTAGGCTCTCAGCTTCTGTGTGAGATTCAGAGCTGTCCTTACGGGAAGCCTCTCCTTTGAGCACATTCATTGCACGGTGTATGAACACACTGTACCAAAGGAAGAGTTAAAGTGCCTTTTATACGCCCACTTTGAATCCCTGATTCTCTTTACAGCGCTGTGCCAGCAGCAACCTCTTTGCAAAATCTTATGTGTTGTGGTTTCTAGTTCCTTAATCTGTGCTCTTCTAACATTTGAAAGAAAACAATTATTGCTGTTAATTTAAACAAAACCCAGGAAGCCCTGAGTTCTAAACAGAGTCGGGAAGAGCTGAATCTGTCTAATCCTTGGAGCTGGTGAATGTCGGCCTCGCAGTAATTGAGCACAACATGTGATGCCAACCTGGTTAGTAAACTACAGTGCTTGGGCTGACAGGCTGCAAACACATTCAAAGCAGCCGTGGCTCGAGGCCAGTGTGTGTGTGCTCTGATATCTCCAGAGCTTCCAACCGCTCGGACTGGCCGTGGGGCAGGTCCCAAGATTGCACTTATTGTGGCTGTGACTCAATCTTCTGGTTTTTAAGTCTTTGGAATAGCAAAAGGCACCACCCAGCTGAGAAGAGAACACCAGAACCGTATGGGCATGAGAGACCTGTGACACTTCCTTTAGCCTGCTTGCCTCCTCCTTTTTGTTGTCTTTTTTTTTAAAATGTAGTTCATAAGGAGTGGGAGCAAGGCACCGATTCCCTGCTTGCTTGTTCAGATCTGGCTGGGTGTTGGGTCCTCACAGCTCCCATGGCAGGGAGACAGGAATGCTCTGGCTGCTGCCCTGGTACAGCCTTGTAATATTTATTCTGAAACACACGGGTAGAGGGGAAGCCAAAAGATGGAAGGGCAGTGGAGAAAGGCTAGGCATGGACACTGGCATCAAAGAGGCAGGGATAGTCAGAACATGAAATACTAGTCAGACTTGTACAAGTGAAAAACAAGTTAACCAAGCTGGGTGGGAAGCATGGGATGGACTGCTGACCACCTGGCACTCCCTGCTGAGTGGTTAGAGTTTGCCAATACAGGCTGCTCCCACTTCCTGCTGGGAACATCCCATCTGCACTGTGGTAATAGGTGTATTATCCTCTAGCTAATGTGGTCTGGTAGATGTGGTAGCAGCTCCTCCCCTTAACACAGGCAGCTCAAAGATTTCAGACTGCTCCCTTCTTGCCAGGGTGGTGAAAGGAGTCCTCAGCCTTGGCAGGTCTCTCTGTACTGTTGAGGAGCTTGATACCTCTGCCCAGGATGTTCCCTCTTAACTCCCTTCTGGCTGGAGTGCAGGAGCTGAGCAGGCAGGGAGCTGTTGTCACAGTGTTGTTCTTTGTTTCCCTTTTGTGTTAGATATGGGCAAAGCAGAATGCCCTTGGCAAGGGGCGCATCGTGTCCCACGGGATCTGTGCCTGCTCACTGCTGTCTTGTTCTGGGTAAGCAGGTGAGCCTGTTCCCAATTCTGTAAGTGAGGAATGTTGTAATACCAAATAATAAACTTACTCCTCTTCCTCCTGATACTGGCACCAGCTCCCAGTGAATTTCTCAGTCTTGGAGAACGTTTCATAACAAGTGTGACTTAAAAAGCACCCTGACGCTGAAGGAGCACCGGGGCTGTTTTCCAGATGTTCGTCCTGCTCTGTGCAGCCCCAGCTGACGTTGCCAGCAAAGGCTCCCTCAGCAGGAGCCCTTGTCAGGGCACGGGCTCTCAGGAGCGAACGCAGCAGCACCGAGGTGGTGTACTGATCCCTGGCACAGCAGGAGCAGCAGGAGATCAGCTTTTCACATGTGAGAAGGCTGTATGTAAATTTGAGGTATTGCATTGGAGATCCTTGTAATGTGCCATGTTGGATAAATTCCCCCCGAGGGTTCCTTCAGCAACTGCTGTACCCAGAGTAAAGCAGACAGGCCCTGGCCTGGCTGGCTGTGTTTGAGACTGGAGTTTTGCAAGCACCACACTTGGAAAAATGCTCCTATTAAAAAGGCTTGGGACAAAACCATGAACTTTGCATAGTGCCCGTGCGGTAATGGCCAGGAAGGAAGGCCTCCAGTGTGTCCTGGGAGATGTTTGTCTCTGAAAGCACATCTCTTTTAATGGGAGGAAATTAACATTCAGGCACAAAATGCTGCTCTGTCAGCCCAGCAAGAACTGGCTGGTAAATTAAAGCTCTTACTTGTGAAGAGGAAAACTGTTCTCAGTGCTGTAAGGAAAACTGTTGTGCCACTGTGGTGATGGGGAAGTTTGAATCATTTAAATGCCTTGCCATTGTGTGCTGCTCTTTACAGATGTTACAAACATACCCAGCTGGTTTTTAAATCGTCACCTCCTCCAAGAGAACCTGCTAAATATAATTATAGTGCTGTGTCAATATTGACCAGTTACCTCATCCCCAGCCGTGGGGACTTTGGAGCACTGTTAGTTTTCGTCAATGCTTCTTTGTGTAGCTGCACTTTTCTTTTGTAAGTGTTGTAAGAAATCTTTGGAAACCAAGAGCAATTGTGCTTCTCTTGCACCAGCGCTGCTCCATCCCTTCCTCTTTGGATGAAGGCAATCTTTGTTTAATGTCTTGGGGCTGTCTGTCTTGATTAGGTGTGCGTACCATGCCTTAAAAAGTGGTCCATGAGCTGGACATGCAGGCAGTGCTGGCACAGAAACCATAAGGAATGGTCCCGGTGTTGTTGGACGTTTCTGTTTGAGCTGTGCAGGCAGCCATAGGGGTGCTCTGGAGATGCACAGAGGCTGTTGCAGCTCATTTGACCGTGTAGTTTGTCACTGGTTTTCTGCAATCTTCTGAACACGACTGCTGAATTACAAATCCTACCTTTTTGAGAGGCCCTTTCAAGATTTTAAGGGGCACTGTGGTTCTTACTGAGTGTCACCAGAGGGTGGGATGCAAAGGCAAGTTCTTGCCATGCAGTACCTGATGTGCGTGTAAATTTTACACGTTTCCTTAGAACAGCTTCTGTCTGCCACTTCTACTGAAGAGGTGATGGTGGTATTTGACACCTCACAAAATTTTTACAAAGTAGTTGCTGGAAGTCTTTTAGGCTAGAAAATAGCTTGTGAAATTTAATGAAAGCGTTCAGGAATCAGGATGGTTATTGATGAGACTGAATCCAGAAATATCTGGGAGCGTGAGGATCTGTTTCTTTCCTCGGGTGGTGCGTAGGCTTGAAGTCACACTCAGGATGTGATGGTTTTCCTGCAAGCTTTACCTATAGCCCAGCAGCCTTCTGTCCATCATGAACCTCATCTATACATCTGCAGGGTTCAAACACAGGACCCTAAACTAAGTGGAGCCTTTTTTTTGGCAGCTCTATGGCTTTATGTTCAGTCAATAGAGTGGAGCATCCTGCTGTTTCCTGATCCTCCCACTGCTGAAATCAAAAGCTGAAGATTCCTCTGGATATTAAGAGGAGTAGGATGGAGCCACAAACAACCTACCCAAAGACCTTGAAAAGTACCCTTTCAGAGCCAACTACTGACTCTATTCTTAGGGACATTTAATAACATGAAAAGCTTGCAGGAGTTGTAACAAGCTATTTCTGTGAATGACAGAAATAAAAAGAACTGGAAATAAGAATCTGTGAAAGGGGGATGTTTCTCTTTATTTATAACCTTCATTGCTTGGCCACATTTTTTTGGAAACACTCTGTTTCACTTTATCAGGTTAAACCCTTTTTCAGATAACAGTTTTGAGAGGAAGCATAATTAAAATTCAGCAGAGGGGATGACTGCTTCTCCTAACACTTCATGCTAGTCTTCCTCATTTGCCCATGAAAGTATTTATGTTTGGTGTTTTTTCCTCTCTTTCTTCAGCTGTTTTGGTTCAGAACCCCTTCATGGAATCCCAATAAGAAAATCAGCATGTGCGTTCCAAACAGCGCTGATTATTCCATCCTCTCACTAAAAATAGACGTTGTGCAAGCTGGCACTGAAAAATAATTTAGTGAATATCAGAGAGTGGGAGAAGGAACAGCCACCTGGGAGCCGTGGCAGGCTGGGGCTGCGCTGTGTTCGTGCACACCTGTGGAGAGGCAGGGGCAGCGCTCCCTCTGCACGGAGAAACACGGCTTTGGAGAGCTCTCGTGGGAGGAGGGAGGGGATGGCACACAACAAGGCTCCTGAGATTTGTTTAGGAGGATAAATTCTGAGTTTTTAAGTCCTGTGTTTGGAATTTTTTGAAGAGGCACCGAAGTTGGATGACTAAAGCTAATAGCTGTAAATAATATAAGTGACATCAGTTGCTGGTAAATAAAAGTTTCTGTAATGTTTTACGTCTCCATATTGCTAGAAACAGGATGCTGAGCACAGGTGGGGTTTTTGTTTGGTTGGTATTTTTTTAGTCTGAAAGTAAACAAAAACCCCAAGTATGCTCTGGTCAACCGAATGGTATCTTTTACTCCATCTTTGTTCTTGGTTTTTTTTTCTTTCTCTCCACCACAATCCCTTTTTTAATTTTTTTTTTCTTTTTTCTCTTTATCAACTTCTTTGTAGAGCGAGCCAGACTTGGAGAAAGGCCTGGAGATGAGGAAATGGGTCTTGTCAGGAATCCTAGCCAGTGAGGAAACCTACCTGAGCCACCTGGAGGCCCTGCTGCTGGTAAGAACTGGGACCAGATGCCAATTGGAACACTGGTACTTGAATTTTCACTGCTGCTTTCCTCCAGAGTCCCCAGAACTTCACATACACATGGGTTACAAGTTGCTGGCTGTGAAGGGTACCTGTTCTTCCTCTTCTCCTGCAGAGAAAGAGAGGCTTAAAGGAAGGACTTGGGTATGGCACAACCAGGGAGTTAGGAAGTTACAAATGTGGTAGTACCCAGGAGCTCTGTCTTTAAGTATCCTGTGCTAATTATTAGACACCTTGCTCTATAGTTGGACAGAGATTAAGGAAATGAAGTGCAAAGGGATTTTAATTGCATCATTAATACCCTGGGAAAATCCACCTGCTGGGGTGGCTGATCCCCATGAGAGAACTTGTTCGTGTCTAGCTTTCATGAGTTGTATGAATGCAAATATCACTTATTAATAGGATGAAAAATAAATCTATAGAGGGATGTGTTGCAATGTGAGAAGGGTGAATGTACATGGTTTGCATGACAATGATTTCCCTTTTTCCTCATTTCAGCCCATGAAGCCTTTGAAAGCTGCTGCCACCACCTCTCAGCCTGTGCTGACCAGTCAACAGATTGAGACGATATTCTTCAAAGTGCCTGAGCTCTATGAGATCCACAAGGAGTTCTACGATGGGCTCTTTCCCCGAGTGCAGCAGTGGAGTCACCAGCAACGTGTGGGGGACCTCTTCCAAAAGTTGGTGAGTCTGCTGCCATCCCCAGAGTTTCTGGTACCTCTGATCCAGCTCACAGGGGCTGGTGGGTTCCCTCTGGTGACTGTGCACAGACTGAAGGGATCAAAGCCCCGGGCTGGATTAGAGGAGAGGCTTTTCACTTTGCCACTGCAGTGAAGGGCCTACAGCAAAATGGCTCTTTCATTGTCTTTAATTAAAGACTCCAGCAAGCTGGGGTGCTAAAATAAATACAGTTTCACAGAAATATTTGATCTCCAGAGTCTCTGCAGCGTCATCAAAGCATTTGCTTTAGAGGAAGATGGGAGAATGGCAGTATTACAAAGTGAACTTTTTAACACTGACAGTGAAGTATTTCTCATTACTGTTGAACTCCCTCACGTGCTTCCATCTCTCAGTGGTACTTTGCTCTACCTTGTGCTGATTTGTGGTCATCACCTTTGGCTCTGCGTCCCAGCCACCGCCCTGGTCTTTGTATTCCCCTTGCTGTTATGCTGATGCAGTCAACCTGCAGCTGAGAATCCTCCAAGCAACCTCAACAAAATTCTCTGAGTGCAGAACAGGACAAAGACATATACAGCATATTCCTGAGGCTGAATTAAAATTGCTGAGTTTCTGAGCCAGATGACAAATTGTTTGCATTCTAGGAGATTTCTTTGGCCCCTTTAGCCTCTCCCCTAGCATGTGCAGAGAGCAAAGGATTAAAGGAGCTGTTTTTTCCTTTTTAGAAAAGAAAGGAATCTCTGCATTCCGGAGGTGCCTCTGATTCTCCGGGTAGGAGTCACATTCCAGTGAGGGGTTTATTGGCTGGGGAGTGTATTTTCCAAGGTCAATCAATTGTTAGCAGCTGTGTAGCCCAGCATCAGCCCCATCCCCTGTGGAGCAGGGGGAGCTGGGCCTGGAAGATGATGTTTTCTGTGGATGCCAGCAGCTCAGGATCAAAATAAGAGAATCTGCTTTTCAATGCCAACATGTTTTAGCCAGGAGGGGTCAAGTTGGTGCCTTGGTGAGTAGTTCATGGTATGCAATTTGAGCAGCTGGTTTAAGAAGACAAACCCAGCTGCTGCTGCTGGTTGCTGAAGCAGAGATACAAAGGCTGCTCAAAGTGGCAGCCTCACAGACTGCACTGGACATGCAGTGCAGCACTGGAACGGCACTAATTGAGGAAGACCTGAGTGTATTCCCGGGCAGGGCTGACTGTCAGGCAGCCTCTCCTCACTGCGCAGCTCCTCAGGCTCTTGCTTAGGACCATTCCTTGCTGCTGGGTGATCCCAGGTGCAGGAGTCAAGCCCTTCTGGCACTCTGCTTTTATGTTCCCCCGATTTCTCTGCATTTGTGACAGAATTGTTGATTTTGTTGGATTAGCACTGGAAGCAGAGGAGCAAATTGCCACAGTGCAGGAAGCTTTGAGCTGGCAGAGCAGCTTCAGTTTCGGGTGGTTTGGTACAGCATCAGTGGGAATTGCAAACTCTTTGCTGGATGAGATAAAGCTAATAATTCTTGGCAGGCACTGGGAAGCAACTAGATGAGAGAGACAGCAAGAACATCAGGCATTACAAGGCATCTATACTGGATGTACATCAAATCTCTTGGAGCAGACTGTTTACTCGTGGTTGTGTCATGCAGTCTGATGATGAACACTGCAATACTTGTTATTATCCAGATGTCCCTGGGGACATTAATTTTCTTAATATCACGCAAAACACGGCACAGTAGATTGAAGCTACAGATAGTGGATGCAAAGAGCTTTAGAATTTCATGTGTTCTGGCACAAAGCACCATCTATTTGCAACATCAAATTGACTGTTATTACACCTTTTCCTGTTGAAACTAAGGAAAAGATGCTAGGCACGTGGGAGTGAAATGTGCTTCTCATTTTTGGGGAATATCTTATACTTTTTTTTTTTTGTAACTAGAAAGGGAACTGTTTAGAGCTGGTTTTAGAAATTAAGAAATATTTAGCAAATATCCTCACTGATAGGTTTCAGGAATAGAAAAAACCTTATCCAAAAGCCAACTCCTTCTACTAAATCTTGTTTAATTTTCAGTGTGCTCTTCTTAACTGAAAACCAGAAAAATTAAATCAGTGTGAAAGCAGTGTGTGAGCATCATTGCTTTGGTTGGAAGCT
The DNA here is from genome assembly GCA_035584735.1 of Pseudotriccus pelzelni. Classification (NCBI taxonomy): domain Eukaryota; kingdom Metazoa; phylum Chordata; class Aves; order Passeriformes; family Tyrannidae; genus Pseudotriccus; species Pseudotriccus pelzelni. Next base: position 2,567,439 of record JAWMRA010000036.1, on the reverse strand, counting down.
TAGTTTTTAGTGAAAAAGATGTCTTTGTGGTGGCATATTTAGAGGAGGAAAATGAAAGCTTAGAAAGACTGTTCAGGAGTAGCAGGAAATGAAAGAACCACCCAGGAATGGAGAAACTTCAAAGCCCTGCCCTGTTGGCTGGGATCATCCAAACCTGAATGTCATAAGCCCTGCAAATGGTCAGGAGTTCTGACAGCAGCTTCTTCACAGGATTGTGCCCCTGTGCAAATGCAGATTCCATTCTCTTCTTGCTGCCGGGGTCATCCCTGGTATAAGTGAGCACAGTTTTCTTCAGCTTCAGTCATAATTGTGTGATATTTTATGAGGGCTGAGATTGGTTCCCTGTCTTTCAATAAAACATGACCTAGGAAATAGCCTTGCTGTTTCTCAGCCTCTGTCAGCTAAAGAAATTTGTGGAGGGAATGTTCTCCTGAGAGTGGCTTTTTCTGTTCCATTGTCTCTTGCACAAAGCTCCACGGAGAGTGGGGAGCACAGTGGTTGTGAGGGGAGGAGCACTGGCTGAGGGGAAGTAACTGCTCTGCCAGTTCCCCATCTCAGGCTGAAGGGTCAGGGAAGGTGCAGAGTCACCAGGTAAGCGCAACCCTCCTGGTACCAAACGTCTCCTCAGTGGACCTTTCTCAGCACTCCAGCCCGGGCTCTGCTGGTGGCACTTGCAGGCGTGCTGGAGCTGCTGAGGTGTTTACACACAGCCCGTGCAGCTCTGCAGCACAAAGCCAGCCCTGCACTCCAGACAAGCTTGGAAGCTACCCAGGGATTTCCCGAGCTGGATCTGGCATGAATATGGCTGCAATTCCTAAGTCAGCAAGCGGGATCAGTGCTAAGATTCTGTGATAATAATGATTTATTACTGCACTCTGAGGCCTGTTCCGTCCTCTTCTGGACCAATCACGTATTCCTTCTGCTGGAAGAACTGCCATTTTTCGTCACCCAGTGCCACAGCCACTGCCTTCCAAACAGACTGTGCTCTGAATCTCTCTTCTGTATTTTCAGCACTCTGCTGGCCTTATAACAATGCTCATTAATGCAGATATGTGCTAATATCTGGGTTTGATTTAGTATATGCATCATGCAGAAGCCAACAAGTAGCTTACTGGGGTCACATTTGTGCTGTTGGGCTGAATCATTCCTGATTCATATGTTGTGGCAAAAAGCCAGCAGTTCCAGTTACATCAATGAGCTAAAATATTAATAGATACTAATCTGGCAGCTCAGAAGGGAAAAATAGATGTCAGTAATAAGGATGTGTCATTCTAGCAGGCTTTCACATTCTTCACAAGTAAACTTGTTCAGCATGGTTGGAACTGGGTGCATGGGGGCACCAGTGCTGGTTAGACAACACCGACAGGTCAGAGATGTCTCTCTGACCCTGCTTAGCATTCCCTGCAATTCTTTGGTGTGAAGGCACATGACCTGGCCATTAGATGCCAAGGCTGACCATCCCAAACCATCTTCTTCCCCAGCATTTATTTCGTTTTGTTTTGCTTCCTGCAGGCCAGCCAGCTGGGAGTGTACCGGGCCTTTGTGGATAACTATGAAGTTGCTATGGAGACAGCAGAGAAATGCTGCCAAGCCAATGCTCAGTTTGCTGAAATCTCTGAGGTAATGTCACGGTATTCAGACACACGAGCGTCTGGATCTGACTAATCCCCCGCCATGTCACTCCTGTCTGTTCCCCAAGTATTTCTGCAGCCCTGACTCCTGCAGGAGTGGTGAGCAACCAGGGACTCACTCCTCCAGCTCCTCTTCTTACAACCATTTGTCCCTTGGGCTAATGGAGGTTATCAGAGACAGCCTTTATGTAGGGTCTCCACCCAGGGAATCTGGTAAAAGCTGGCATTGCTTTGAACTTCTTCAGCTCTGTGCCACCTTCCTGCATTTCTAGAGAGGAAGCTATGAGTTTCTCAGATGTTTCTCTTGCTAATGATGATGCAAACTGTGGTGTAAAAAGCCATCCTTAATGGCTTGCACTGTGGCTGTCAGTGGGATTGTAGCTTCACTGGCATGGAGACGTAGCTCTCTGTTTGAAAAGGCAAGTGTGTCACCAGTCATTCTGTAATGCTATTCTTGGCCTACTCCGATTTCCTCCCTTTCAGAAAAGTACCTGTGTCAAAGCATCTTGAAGACTTTTTTTATGCTTCCAGGCCACCAGCTTTGCCTGCAGTGCATGGTCTCATTGACTTTTTGTATTGTGGTGATTATTTCTTGAAGAACTCAGTTGCCAAGAAAACGTGGATTTCATATGTGTCTCCTTAAAAACAATCAGATGAATAATCAGAGCTGAATAATACCCAGGGGCGTTTAATGCTCTGAGAAATCTCCTGAATACCTTCTATAATGCATGTCCCTTAGGATTTCTATGATAAAGAGGCAAAATATGATCCCTCATTTTCACTGTTTCTGGAGGATAATTCTGAAGTCATGCCAGTATTCGGATTGATGGTGATGACACTCCTGCACTTGTGAGGATTTTGGAGCTGAGCACATTAATGCATGTCATGGCCCATGTGCAAAGAGCAGTGTCACAATTAGTGTTCCTTTGCTACTGTGGAAGAACTGATGTGTCCAAGGTCACCCAGTTCTGAGTGCAGGGCTAAGGAAGCATAACCTGGGGGTACTGAATCCCAATCCTGTACTTTATTTATGTGCTGTGACAGCAGCTGTGTCCTTACGGACAGTCTTGCTTCTGCAGGTGATTTAAAAACTCCACCATCCCTGTAGGAGGCTCCCTGCTTTACTGCATCTCTACTGGCACGTGTTGCTAACAAAATAGCTTAATATTTGAGATGTGTGTGTGCCTGTGACATGGCAATGATGGATTTACCAACGAGTAAAGCACATTTTTCCATCTCTGACTTGACCTGTGATAGGGCTGTCCTCCTTTCACACTTAGGCCCTCCCCTGGAGGAGCAGATAGTCTGTTGTGTTCCCATGTGATATTTCAAGGTGATTGACCATCTGCTACGTGGGTTTTCTTCTTTTTCTTTTAGAATCTGAAGGCCAGAAGCACAAAGGAATCTAAAGATCAGACGACGAAAAATTCCTTGGAAAGTGAGTGATCCATACAGAGGAAATTGGTTTGTCAGCACTGTGTGGAGGCTGTTGCCAAACCTCCACTCTCCCTTTCTGTTTTTGAGTGCTGGAAGGTCATGGAGTCTGCTGGCTCTACCTGGGAAGTAGCAGAGCTCGTTCATAGTTGGCTGGGTGTATGGATGGAGAAGTGCCTCCCTCATCAGTCCTTTTGGGCAAAACCAGCCCAACCAAAGGGGTGCAGTGATTTTAAGGGAACGTTGCTCCCCAGTGATAGCACAAATGCAACCCCAGCACTGATTGGTGTACGGGTTTTGCCCTATGGTGGCCTCTGGAGAGCCTGGTCAAGATGGGATTCCATGGTGCTTGTCTCCTCTGTGTGACTGTGTGTGTTTTATTGGCTGTACAGCACATTAAACTCTAGAGAAGGGATGTTTCCAGTAGCTCGTGGGTTAATAAGCCTGTGCCTGTACATTCAGTACACTGGACAAGTTGGTCTGTAGGGGCTGTATTTAGGTTCTTCTTCCTTATGTCCCTGTTGCTTTTCTTTCCCAGCCCTACTGTACAAGCCCGTGGATCGGGTGACTCGCAGCACACTTGTCTTGCATGTAAGTATCTGAAGGGTAGTTTGCAAACTTGAGACCCCTTTCCTGTTTTCTTTGACCTTTATATTTTCCATGGAGCTGCAGGACTGCAAAAATAAACCTCTTGTGCTGCATAAGAGCCTCTTCCCTGTACAGTTAGGAGATGGATTCCATAGGTAGGATGCTGTTATCTCTTCAGTGGTGTCACGGAGAAGTGCAGGGTATTATTATCTCCTGGAGATAAAGCCTTGCTCTAATCAGTAAGAAGAAGCTGGAGCATCTTGTCCTACAGCTCTAGTTAGGGGCACTCCAACCCTTCTGCTCCCCAGTGCTGCTCATGGCTCTGTTCTCTGTGCTCCTGTTGTCAGGATTTGCTCAAGCACACTCCAGCGAGCCACCCCGATCACCCACTTCTGCAGGATGCTCTGCGGATCTCTCAGAACTTCCTCTCCAGCATCAACGAGGAGATCACTCCTCGTCGGCAGTCCATGACTGTCAAGAAGGGGGAGGTGAGTGAGTCTTCCTGCTTTCATTATTTTCTCAGTTTCTAAATACTGGTTGTGTCTTTTCTGTAGAGCAGACCAGGAAGTTATGCTGTTAATCTATTTGTTGCTAAGATACAGTTTATGCGGTGTCCTTGTCCTCTGAAGGATGTGGTACAGCTCCCTCTGTTTTCTGTTCAGAAAACAGTTTGAAAACCCAGAGGAAAAGTATGATTAGAGTTTTCTCCTTAGCATTGTTAAAATCATTTGTCATACATAATGGCTATGTTGCGTATTGCTATGCACTAAGTGGATTTGTATTTTACCTGCTAACTGAAACCAAAGGGGAAGCCTGGGAGGAGAAAAAAGTGAGGAAACATCAGAAGTCATGAAAAATTAGGAAAAGCTCTGTTCCAGTTCTTCATTTTCACCATAAAACTAATTTTCTGCATCCTTATTTCTAAAGAAGAATGTTGTAAATATGACTAGAAAGCAAAACAAGTGGAATGTGTTGGGAAAGCCAGGGAAGGTGATTGGATCCTAAGAATGTAATATAACCCTACTGGGAGCTGGACTGCACCCAGAAAGCCCTAAGATGTGCAGTTCCTTTACCTGCAGGCAGTGCTGTGCAAGGAGGCCACAGAGCTACTGACTGGTGAAGTCCTGCATCCTCCATGGCCTCGATTCAGCTGCCTCATAACTTCATTAGGATGGGGTTCAGTCCCTCCTGACCAGGAAAGGCCGGGACTGGCAGAAGTGTTGTGAGAGACAAGGACGTAGGAGACTGGACAAAAAGAGGTGCAGCTGAGACACTAAATGTGTGAGAGGAACTGTGGCCGCATGCCAGAGACACCGGCTGATCCACAGTGACCCAAATTACCCTGTACAAAAACATCTCTCTGAACAGGAGATTGTTAAGATACCGTGAACCTTCATGATTTATTCCCAAATCCTGACAGCCAAACGTGCTTGCTCTTAACTGTTAAACTGATTTTCAGCTGACGAAAGGTTTGCTAGAAGCAGCAGTACTGGGAATTTGGTGCACTTTGTCCTGCAAGTGTTGCTCATTGTCTCATTTTGCCAACCGAGGAAGTCTGCAGCTGAGAAAAGAAGAGGAGGGGCTGAGCAATTGGAGGCTGAGGTAGAAGCTCAGACATCAGTCACCGGGGCCTCAGTGGTAGTAGATGGCCTCATTAAAGTGGCTGCTGATTGAGTCATAGCAGAAATCGCAGGCTAGAATGCCCTTCGCATGGGAGGGAGCATTTTGTGTTCTCTGGTTGTCTGTCAGCATCTCAATGAGGGATGAGGCTTTGAAAAGTGTCAGGCAGAATCCTAATGAGGTGCCAGAGCCCAGGCAGAGGGGCAGGCTCAGGAGGATGATCCTGATGATGGCTTTTTGGAGCAGTGTATTTGTCAGGTCTTAGAAAGCAGGATGGGGCTCAGCAGGCCTGGTCACACTCTCAGTGGTCTTGCAGTGACTCCAGGTATGATGTGGGGAGGGAAGAAGGGGCCATAACAGAGGAGAGGGCTGTGGGTGTGCTGGAGGGACTGGGAACCCTTTGTGCTCTCCCTCACTGCACACGGCTTTTACAGGGCCCAGGGAAAAAAAGGACTTGGTTCTGATGCTTCCCAGAGGTTGCCTTCCACTCTGGGAATCTGACACTGAATATTTTCTTTAGTCATTTGGCAGCAATATCCCACTGTTTTCAAAGCAGTAATGCCCCAGTGGACACCCCTCTGTGTCTAGAGAGTAGTTATGTTCACTCTCCTGTAGTAATCCAGAGACACAAATCTGCTCCCAGCTACTCTGTGTGGGTTAGTGATGGCTGTTCCTTCCTCTGCAGGCTGCTCAGCTTGGGGTCATAGCTGGGTTTTGTTTATGCCTGTAAATCTTTCCTTTTCTACTTATCCTTTCCTCCCACTCGCCTTGCTGGTGCTTTCCCTGGGGTGACAGGACAGTGTGTGGATTGCATCTCCTAATTGACTGCTCTCAATGCATAATGCATTTTTTATTTTAATGAATCACCAGCTTGCTTTGATGGCTTTTTTTATTATTTGTCTTCCTCCCATTGAAATTTCCTTGGTGGAAAGGAAGGAGGGTAAAACAGCCTTTTCCCCTCATGTATTGCTTAGGTGCTGATCTCAGTTATCTTTTTCCCCCAGTCCTTGCCTTTTATGTGGAATATTTTTTCCCTTTGAGTGCGTTGTGGGGAGGAATCAAATCTCCTTTGCCAGCCTCTTGCTCCTGCTCTTCTTTTCAGGATTGCTTTGAACTAGGGAAGGCAGCCAGTTGTTAATCTCCCTAGTGACAGGCTGCTGAGGAGGGGAGTGCAGGTCAGGAGAGAGTACAGGCTCATCAGCACAGCGTTCCTGGCTTTTGCAGAAGGTGATTCCCTGCTTTGGGAGCACTGGCTCAGTCTGACCTGCCTGCTGGCTTCCTGTGTGATGCCAGATATCTCTCCAGCCCCCTGGTTCTGCTGGGCTCTGTAGGCTTTGTTGTAATTCTGGACTTATGCAGATGAACTGGAAGGTGTCTGTGGTGCAGTTTAATTTGCTGGGCTGAATGAGCATTCCAGTAGTGCGAAGAGATGGGAACAAAGGGAATAAAACCTTTCACCGGAGGGACAGAAAGAGCTCCAGCAGTACTGGTGGATTGAACCTGTGAACAGAGAGTTTGGTCCTTGCTGACTGCAGCAGACTTCTCTGCTTTGTGATCTGCTGAGGGCTGTGGTACAGAGGAGCCAGGAAAGCCCCAGCCTGGCAACACAGGAGAGCCAGGAGACTTGTCTGGCCTTTTGGGTCTCTTTCCATTCAGCTTGATCCGCAACATTCTCTTGCTTTGTCCTTCCCATTTTTCTGCTTTTATAGCTTTACTTTCTTACTGTTCTTTTTTATGGATTATCTGCAGGAATCCACTTTGCCAAGCCTCTGAATAACCATGGAGGGAAAGGGGCTCTGAGTAGCACTGTCCCTTGTGACTGGGAATGTGAGTGGTGGAGAATCACCCACCCCTCAAGTCCAGGGAGCAGGGCATCCTCTTTGTCCCTGCTGATCCTGCTTCACCACTGCTGTCTTAGTTTAAATAGGGAACGTGGTTAAGGTTCTACTGGGGACAGTGCCCTGGGGAAGAAAGAAAACAAATGCTTTGGGATGATGGATGTGCCGCTGTTACGTGCTGAAAGAGGGGAGTAATAACCTTTTCTTACATAGAGCAGCTCTATGTACTGCACCTTGTGTTTTCTTTTCAACTAAGCCCAGATGCAAATAACTGTAGCACTTGGGTCATCTTTCCCTGCCAGAATAAAGGCTTGTGTTTCCAGCTGATTCAGTCCATTTGTATAAAGCAGGAATTAATGAAACTGCAAAAAATTGCAGAGTTCATTTGGGAGATGGTGTTTCCTTTCCTGACTGCTGCTCCTCTCACGTGCTCTTTGCAGAATGTTATTCCAGGGCAGTTCAGACCAACTGATTGGTGGTGGCTGCCACTCTGCCTTGCCTGGCTGGGCACTCCCACCCTCCCTGAAGTGTTCCACTGGTATTTGTGTGATCCCACGGTGGCACAGAGGAATGGGGCTGACTAAGAACAAAGCCTCTTGGAGTTCTGGGTCACTGCTGCCTGCCTTGGTGTTTGCTTTCATCAGCACAAGAGAGCTGACAGGCAGCTTTTTCTTGGATCAAGCCCACTAGATCACATCACAGATCAACTTCTGCTACTGTGCACCTTTTCCCTAGAGAGAAGAAGCTGCTCTACAGTGTTTCTGAATGTGGCTTTAAACTGCAGTCAGGGGACTGGGTATCATTGCCTTAGGCTTCTGTGTGCAAGAGAAGGGGAAGGACAAATGGCATGTGCAAGGGAGCAGAAGAGCAGACGGAAGCCTTTGGAAAGCTGGCAGCTCTGCTTGGACACAGGCAGCCATGCCCGTGTGAGGCCTGGTGCCCCCTCCTCCTGGAGGCCTTGGGCAGGTGTTGGCAGCTGAGCACTCGGAACTGGTCTTGGCTGCTTCACACTCTGTCTTACAGCTGCAGCCAGAGGGCTCCTGGTGACAGGAGCTTTGGGAAGAAGAAAGAGATGCTATTAAAATGCTCAAAGGGCCGCCAGTTTAACTCCCTGGGCAGAGCTTCCCTTTATTCTGCAGTGCTGGTCTTGCAGCACACACACACACACACACCAGGAATCATCTTCTTCCTACGCTCTGCAGAAAGCCAAACCACCTCTTCCTCACTGACATGTGCCAATACCCATCTCTTGCTTTTACCCTCCTCCCTCTGCCTCACACATGTTTCAGCCCCTTCCCGGGGCTCTCTCCCACGCACACACTGCAGGGCTCTGCTGTCACCACATCGGATGAGCTCCTTCCTCAGCACACAGGCGAGGAGAGATGGCCTTTTGTGCAGCTGTGGTTCTGGTTGAGTAGGTTTTTAAATTCCACTTTTTGTAATGTGTCTCAGGCAAGCTGGCCACACTTCCTGGAGTTAATCAGTCTGTGACAGCAGCAGGATTTATCATATGCAAACAGCACAAAAACACTGTAGGATGAGTAGATGAGCACACAGGTAGTTGTGAGGTTGGTAGCGCAGGAGGGGGAGATGCTCAGTGACAGAGGTAAGAGGAGGAGGAGGACAGCAATAGGCAATCCAAAGAGGATAACCAAGCACTGAAAGAGGTACTCTTTTGTTCACAGCACTGAGGTGGGTGGGAGAAGAAGCAGGTGAAAAAACATGCAGAGAAAAGCAGGGCCTGGAGAGGAGGCTTGGGACTTACATTGCACCAGTACAGGAGCTTTGCAAGAGCCACTGAAGGTAACAGATCAGAGATGATCCTAATTCAGTCCATTATGATACAAAATCAGCAGTTTTCCCCCCAGCCTTCCTGGAACATCTTTCTGTAGCTGAGCTGAGCTCACGTGCTGTCTGTGGAAGAGAAGGGGTCACACTGCCACTGTACTGCCACTCTCACCCTAAGCTTAGGTTTTCTTGGATGTTTATGTGGTTTTGTGTAGTTTATGTCATTTCAGGGTGTTTTAGGAAACCATTATTACCTTTGGCAACCTCTAAGAAACAGAGCAACTCTGGAAACAAGGTAGAGAGATGGTTTCCTACATGTGAGTTATTGTATGTCATGTACAGCAAGGTCACTCGGCCAAAAGGCCTCGTGTTTCAGGAGATCCTGTTTAACAGGAGGCCACCAAAGGAATAGTTGGTGGCCCTGAGTGGGAGGAGTTGACCAAAGTTGGTTCCCAGACTGCTAGAGAAGGCCTGTGGAGCTGAGGTGGCACAGGCATCTGACCAGCAGGAGTCCTGTCTGAGGGGGCTGCTGGCTCCCCGAGGGTGGGAGAGGATGGGCTGACTCATGTTAGGAGGTCCAGGAAGGTGCCCTTTGCTCCCACACTGTGGGGTTTGGCAGGGATCTGGTAAGCCAGTTGGGAAATCCTTTTATTGTTTCCCTCTGACCTGCTGAACCTCCCGGCAAGATGACTAATGTGCAACAGAGGATGTGCCCCTTTGCTGGAAGTGCCCCTCCTCGGCTCCATGGATGCTGAGCAGCCTGGGACATGCCTGTTGTGCCCAGCCATAACAAAAGTCCTCTTTTCTGAGAGAAGCTGGTAGCGAGGAGAGATTTCCTGACTTGGTCCACATGTTTTCTCCTGTGTTCTCCTCCCCAGATGCTTGGTTGCTCTTGTGGCAGTTTAGCCCTGCTGTTTGCTGGAGGGAGACCTTCCCAACTAGCTCATGGGCAAGATATGAAGACTGCAAAGTCTGGGAGGCTCAGTGTTTTCCTCTGAGTGGCTGACTGGAATATATCCCTTTCATCTCTTTCCTTCTGTTCCAGCCAAGCTTAGGAAATACAGCGTTATTGTCTTCCCACCCAGCTCCCTTTGTGGGACATTTTGCTGCCTGATGGTTGCACTGTGTCTGTGTCAGTTGGGGTGCTTGGTAGCCAGGAGTGCAAACCCAAATAAATGCAGTGTGACCCAGGCCACCTGAGTGCAGGTGGGAACTGTGCAGGTTGGTGAGTCACGCCCCTGTTTTGGCCTCGAATGGCTGAGCTCTCTGCTCGGGTTTTGGGGCGATGTGCTCTTGGCAGGGCGCTGGGCTGAGCTCTTGGCTCACCTCACACGCTGCCGGTGCCTGGCAGAGGTGGGCAGAAGGCTGGGTCAGACTGTGCCATGTCCCTGCCAGGCCGGGAAAGGACAGTGCTGCATCCTGCTGGGGAGCAGAGATGAGCGAGCTGTGAGAACATCTTTACACCTACGAACAATGAGCAGAGGTTGAGCTGGCAGTAGGCAGTTATTCTCATTGCCCCAGAGGAGCTGAGCTGATTTGCAGAATAATTAATATGCATCAGATCTAGAAACCTGCGATCAGGGTTTTGGCTTGCTCAGAAAATATCTTTCCCTGCTTATTGTTGCTCCCAAATGAAATTCTTTGCAGCTTAGGAGTGCTCTTGCTACTGACAACATACCTCCTCCTGTTTATTTATTTTAGAGCTCAGGGTTTCTAGTTTCCTACCTGGGGTTTGTTCACCATGCAGGAGGAGAAGGCGTGCACAAGTGCCATCAGCAGCAAAGACATTAATGCAGGCAGGCATTCACCCCAAAACCACTGAGGAGGAGCCAGGAGGATCACACCCACCTAAAAATAAACGCTAACATATGGACAGGCCCTTCTGAGCCTGAATCACTGCTGGATGCCAGATCTCCACAGAGTCCTGCCCAGAGATGGTGCAACAGTCTGCTAGGGAGCAGCCTTGCTTCCTGCAGCGATGGGAAAGGTGCAGCTTTTGCTGCTGCCCACCTATTTCCAGGACCTTTATGTCATGGAAGGCAGCACCCAGATGAGCGGCTGACACTGCTCTGGGTGCTTTAACAGGTCGCTGTGGTGCAGCTGCAGACAGGCAAATGCAGGCTCCTAGTCCGTGTCAGGAAGTCTGGGGTGCTGTGGGACAGGCAGTGCAAACAAGAATTGTGTCTGCAAGGGCGTTTCTTTGCCAGGAGTTCCCTGCCATGGTGCCTGCTGGGCTCAGGACTGATGTGGTTTGTTTCCACTTTGGAGAGCCAAGATGGGAAGAACCGTAGGCGGAAGGAGAGGCAGCGTGGGGGGGTTTGCACTCCCACACCCTGGGCAGACGGTGTGTGCAGGACTTGTTAAGTCACGCAGAGAACAGAACCTGGGGGGCATCACCTGAGAAACTGAGGCATCAGCTCTGGGGTGGGTGTCCTGACCTGGCTCAGGGGAGCTGCTTTCCTGGTGCTGCAGTGCAAGCACATGGAGCCGAGCTGCCTCGTGGAAACAGTTTTGTGTGTGTGTTCCCAGTGTGGGGATCACCAGGAGGGAGCAGGTCAGGAGTGAGTCACACGTGGGGCTGGAGGGGGCTCACGGGGAGGCAGCTCAGAGGTGCTGGCTGGCCCTGGACAGTGTCAGCAGAGCTCTCCTGTCTGCAGCCACAGCGCTGTCTAGGCCACATGAGGGATGTGTGATGTGTCACCTGGTGGTGTCAGGGGACCATCCTCTTCGCCGGAATAACAAGGAAATAGTTTGGATCAGGGAAAAGTTCCTTAGTGTACCTTAGCACATCTGGGGAAGCTGATGGTTCCTGCTTATACTGGGCATGAAGTGAGGCAACACTGACGGTTACACGTATTGATGGAAATAAAACTTGCCCAAAGTTGAAGGGCCCTTTTTGGAAATCTGTAGGAGTTACCTATTCCAGATGTGCAGAGTCCTGTTGATCCTGACAGCAGAGTGGAAGGGCTGAGCATAGAGCAGAGCATGAAACTCCTGATGTGGTCACTGGTACCTGCACAGCCATCTGTGTAAGTGCCAGCACTCCAGCCTTTTGGTCTTTTAACTATGGTGTCCCCCCCAAAAGGGAATTAGGCAAGCAATGCTTATGTCTACTTATCTGTGCCTCTTCTTTGGGAGGCTGTAAAGCTCTCTGGAGCTAGAAACAGGAAAATAAAGGCATCAGAGTTGTACAGCTTCTTTGAATTTTCTAGGTTTGATGAATCTTTATATGATATAAAAAGAGATTTCAATAGGTATGGAGTGGGGTTATATCCAGATGGTCCTATTAAAGCACAGGCTGATAAGGGAATACTGAGAAGTTTGATGGATACACATGTTCAGGAATTATCCCTTAGCAGCACTTGTAATAAAGAAGCAGCAAAGGCTGCTGTTGATGTTCAGCTGTTAATGTTGACAAACTCTGCTGTGATTGGGAGAGGAGGTGTCCGAGGAGGGCTTTGCTCTGACCCTGGAGGGATGGCTGAGGCTGAATGCAGAGGCTGGGAAGTGGCTCTGGGAGAAGCGGTGTGTGCTGCTCTCTGCTGGCTCCAGAGCAGACGATTCCCTGGCAGGGATTCAGGGATTCTGGCCCTCCGGTACACAGAGGCTGGACAGTGACTCCCAATGGATTACGCTCAGGCTCAGGAACAGGGGATGGAGAGCAGCCCGAAGTCTGACCCAGCACCAGGTAACAGGGGAGCTGCACGGCCATCGTCTGCGTCTGGGAGAGAGGGCAGCAGGGAGCAGAGTTTACAGCAAGGAATACTTAGTAGACTTTCTTCTTCTTTCTGAATCAGACAAATTTACTGAACTTGCTCTGGTAGGAGTCACGTCTAAGGAATGTGTTGCCCCAGTGCCAGATCTGGAGCTCGTATTACACTGACACATTTTTCCTGCTCTTTCCCAGCACCGGCAGCTGCTGAAGGACAGTTTCATGGTGGAGCTGGTGGAGGGGGCCCGCAAGCTACGGCATGTCTTTCTTTTTACTGATCTGTTCCTGTGTGCCAAGCTCAAGAAGCAGATTGGAGGGTGAGATTTTCCTTCTGGACTGTGTGCTTTGCAGCTCAGCTGCAACAGAATCCTGGGGTTAGCCAGCAATTTTAGTTGCATGTGAAAACCCCAAACCTGGGTAACCATAACCCACAAGATGGACTTAGACAAGGAATAATCTGCAAGGCAGGACTTATTGTATGAGATCTTGTCCATGTCCTGATCCCTCAGGAAAGGTTAATTCTTCCTGTCTCTGCCCTGAGCCTTCCTAGGAAAGTAGGATATGCTGTAGCTGCTGATATTCAGGACAAATGCTGTTAATTTCTCTACTTCCCCTTTCTTTTAATAGGTGACATTCTTCACTTTCTTTTGTGACTAAGGTTATTAATTTTGGCCTTGCAGCTACAGCCTGTTAACAGCTTTCCAGAAAAGTGGCAAAGGTGCAGTAAACAGACTGTGTGAACCCCAAAATGCAGCTATAAAGACAGTTTTGTTGGCATTTTTGACAAGTGAGGGGGGAGGAACCATTACCAACGTGCCTGCCTCAAACGGGGCTTCTCTTCATTTGGTAAATGTTCTTCTCCTGGCGACCCCTCTCATCTCCTTGCCCTCCTCAAGCAAAAGGTTATACCTGCCTTTTTTGAAGCACGTGCTTGTGAGGAATGAACCTTCAAGGGAACGGGATGTTCCCAAAAGTGGATGTTCCTGACAGTAGAGGTGAAGAGGGAATAAATCACATGAAACATTAAAAAAGTGAACAGGTTATCCTGGTGAAATCACTGGAGAATGGCAGCTATGAGCTGTAGTTTTCTCTCCTCTGGTTGGATCATGGGGAAGTTCATGTGTCTTGGCTCACCTGCCCCATTTGGCCCTTGCTCAGGCAGGAGAGACCTGGGTTTAGGTCACAGGTGGCAACCAGGTCAGAGGTTTGGCACAGCTTTAGAACTCTGGCTGCATGGAGGCTTTGAAGGGAGAGCTCATGGGACTGAAAGGGTTTGCAGGAGAGGGCTGTGGTTTTTTAGGATAAAAGGAACTAGCTAGTCAAAGGTTTGGACCTTCTGCCTTTCAGGAAAAGCCAGCAGTATGACTGCAAATGGTACATCCCACTCACTGACCTCAGCTTCCAAATGGTGGATGAGTCTGAGGCAGTGCCCAATATCCCACTGGTACCTGATGAGGAGCTGGATGCCATGAAGATCAAGATATCCCAGATCAAGAACGACATCCAGCGGGAAAAGGTAAAAGGGGCTGAGCACTCCTGACAGGTACAGACTCGGTGTCTCTGCTGAGGTGCCGGCAGCCACAGCACTCCCAGGGCTGCACAGCGTGGGGAGTCACGTTAGAACAGGCTGTTCAGCAGAGGTTTGGGATACCCAGATGCTTTGCAGCCCATTGTTGCTCATCTTTGTGCACAGCCCTGCAGGCTCACAGTTTTTGCAGGCTCAGTTATACCTTTGAATCTTTTTCGTACTTCACTGACGTCAAAGCACCAGCGAATGTGTGGAGAACACCAATTATGTTGACTGAACAGTCTGACACAGACATGGTGTCTCTGGCCCAGGCTTCTCTTTGCTTGCAAGACATGTTTTCTCAGAGGTGTTAGATTCCTGGAACCCAAAAGAGAAGTAAGAGTTTGAAAACTGAAGGCCTGCTGGTTGGTAGAGCAGGATATGAATAACGCTGACTGTGTCGTGAGAAGATTATTCCCCACGCTCCTGCCTCTCTGCCCTGGCTGACTTTCAGAGAGGGCTTGGAAGAAGGAAGATATTAGGAAGAAAACTCCATGGAAGCCTCTTACTCACCGGGTGCAGGTGTCTTAAGATATGTGCTGTGGTGCATCACTGCCAAACAATATACATGGCTGGGTTTGGGACTGGATGTTATCCAGGAAAAACTGATTTTAGCTGACCTCTGATTAAAATGGATCAGTGGGTGGTCAGTGTGAGAGTTCTGGGCAGCTTCTAGGGAAGTTCCTTACAGTCTCCTTAGTTAATGAGGACCTGGCAGTGCTGTGGCTGCCCAGTGACATGATGCTGCTGGACAGAAAGTACAGGGTATAGTGGGGACAGTGGCCATGCACCTCTGCACCTTCGTCTGGAACAGCTGGAATTGGGGAACAGAGCCATGTGTGAGCATAGAGATACTGCAGGAACATGTTCCTGGGCAGCCGGGAGCCCTGTGGATGCTGTTGAGGGCATTTCTTCTGCCCTGGGGCCGTTTCCCTACTCACAGAGGGAAGGGACTGTGGATCTTAAAATGTCAGTGTAAATGGGGTAGATGTTGTTGGAGAATGACGTGTCCTCTGTTTCCTTCTCTCCCCCAT
Organism: Pseudotriccus pelzelni; assembly: GCA_035584735.1. NCBI lineage: Eukaryota > Metazoa > Chordata > Aves > Passeriformes > Tyrannidae > Pseudotriccus > Pseudotriccus pelzelni. The sequence continues at coordinate 2,552,227 of JAWMRA010000036.1, read as the reverse complement.
GCTCCAGAGGGCCAATAAAGGCAGCAAGGTCATCGAGAGGTTAAAAAAGAAGCTCTCGGAGCAGGAATCCCTCCTACTGCTGATGTCTCCCAACATGGCCTTCCGGGTGCACAACCGCAATGGGAAGGTGAGAGCACATCCCACCACTCCCGGTGTGCCCGAGACCAGGGGGCTGTGGCGGGGGGTTGTATTGGCTCTTGCACAAGGAGGTCTCCGTGGCCTCCACTGTCTGCCTTTTCCAGGCAGCAGACACCCAGCCCTTGCTGTACCAAGGGTTGTGATGACACGCTGTAAGGCTGTGACTAATTTGTACACGTGCCCTGCTCTGGCAGCGCTGTGACCTGTCACCGTGGCAAAGGATTCTCACAAGGCTGTGTTATTACTCAGTGACAATCCATGAGCTGGTTGCTGCTTCCTCAGCTTGCACCAGTGTCTAGGGCTGTGCTGGAGGCTTTTGGGGTTCCTGGTGTTGTGAGCACAGCACAGAGCTGCCTTGGGAGCCCATGGCTCCAGGGACACGGCTGCTGTTGGCAGGGGACACTCTGGGGGGCTCTGACTGCCCGTGCTGGCACCGCTGGCGCTTTGCCGAGAGCTCGTGTCCACAGCCCTGCCTGTCCTGACAGAGCTGTGTCACAGGACAAGTGGCAGGAGTGCCACAAGGACACCGTATCCAGCACTTCGCTCTGGAGGAGGGTGGGAGCAGGCAGGCCAGCCCTCAGACTAATGCATGCCCTATTTTTAACTCTTTTCCTGAGTAGAGTTACACGTTCCTCATTTCATCGGACTACGAGAGGGCGGAGTGGAGGGAGAATATCCGGGAGCAGCAGAAGAAATGTGAGTGTCCCTCGGCTGTTACTGGTACAAATACCGTGATTCTGCTGGAGAGCAGGAGTCCAGGGGATGAGGAAAACCTGCAAAATCAGAGATATGCACAGAATCCCCAGCACAGTCAGCATGTCTCCTGTCTCTGCGTCTCTGAGGCTGTTTGGGGGACTTCTGCTTGCAGCAACATGTAGGGAACATGTGGGGAGAGCACCGAGTACGTGTGTGTAGAGATTCTCCCATTTACCCTAGAGATCAGAGCTCAGTGCAATTCCAGGTACAGGGAGCAGCTGCACCCTTTTACCTGGCTCCAGTCCAAAGAAACTTAGTGATTTTTTGGCAGGGGTGTTTTTTGGCTTTGCAAGAACCTAAGAGCCCCCCGTTGTTTCCTGTGAGCCATGCTGAGAGTTGTTGCTCCAAACAGTAACTCCGTGTGCCCTCAGCAGAGCTGGGCAGGGCAGCAGCACAGCCCTGAGCACCTCCATGCTGTGGCTGGGCATTGTCCGGGGAGCAGCTATCCCCTGTGTGCCCTGGATGAGGAAGAAGGCATCCAGCCTCTCCTTTAAATTTTAATTCCTCCCTCTTTTAATCTCCTTGGCAGGCTTTAAAAGCTTCTCCCTCACATCAGTGGAGCTCCAGATGCTGACAAACTCCTGTGTGAAGCTTCAGACAGTCCATAACATTCCCCTCACTATCAATAAGGAAGGTAAGAGGTTTGGTTTATGCTTTCACTTGGTGCAGCTGCAGTGAAACTCTCCCCTGCCTTCTTTTGTGAATTCCCCTGCTCCTTTTTGCTCCCCACTGCAGCCTGGTGATGAGTTACAAACTGGAACTCCCTGTAAAACAAAAGTCCCTGTAAAACAAAACCTGAGGCCACATGTGCCCAGCTTGTGTGGTTTAGTTGAAGTAGATGATGGCGTGCAGGGAGGGAGCAGCAGGAACAGGAGCAGTCTGTCATCCCACTGCTACTTTCTGCAACAATAAAAATACAAGCTCCACATTATGTGGCTACATCTAAATTAGCAAAATATTTCTCAACATCCTCCAGTATATATTCACTGACTATTAAGTGGTCCTTGTATGCAGCTGTTGTGCAAGGTACTGGAGTGCCTGGTGGAATCCTAACCCAGGACAGCTTTGAACTGTGCCTGGGAATCCTTTGGAAGAACTCTTGTTGGCCAAAATTGCTTCAGAGACCATCCTAAATTACTCTTTAATCTTCTACTCTGGACTTAGCCTCTATATTTTCCTTTTATGTTTTTACTTTATATTTTACCTTTGAATTTCTTCCATGCTGTCTTGCTGACCCTAGAAGTGTCACTTCAGGAGCCTCCCACTGCTAGAAGGCATTGTAGATGACTGTTCTCCTCTCTTGCCTAAGTGGCTGTTATGTGCTCTGCCATCCTTAGGGACACTTTACCCTTGCTCGTTAACCTGTGTAACATCAGTCTCGTCACTCTCTCAGCTCCACTGTGAATGTAACAAAATTCCTTGGGTGTTTTGTACAGATGATGAATCCCCAGGTCTCTATGGATTCCTGAATGTCATTGTCCACTCTGCCACAGGATTCAAGCAAAGCTCAAGTGAGTTGCAGTTCTGTGACACCAGAGGTACTGACAGGGGTTAGATAAGTCAGTGCTGGGACAGCTGGGCATGGACTGGTTTAGGACTGCAGCATCTGTAGTGATGGTGAGCAGGAGAGGGGGTTTGGGGAACTGGAAGTTCCTGCTGTGAACTCTCAGGAAGATCACCATCAAGGGTCAAGCATGCAGCACTTATTTTTAGGCCTAGTCTGGGTTTTTAAGCAGTGTTTGCTGCTTACCCACCTTTTCTAGAAACCAGTCAGCCCTTATACTGAATTCTTCCAACTGTATTTTGTTTTACAATGAAAGAATGCAAAGCCTTCTCTGGCATCCAGATTTTTTGTTGTGAAGAAAGAGGGGCTAAAATTCAGGAGCATGATTTGACAGAAGGATCAAAAAAGGTGACAGACTAGAGTGAGGAGGACCCTTGCAGGAATAACTGTGCTTCCCAGCCATGGATGGGGATAATCAGCTGCCCAGGTTACCTGGCCGTGTGGCTGGAGATCCTGTTCTTACCCAAGCTAAGTGTGCAGTCCAGGGAGGAAAGGAATGCACTGGGAGTACATCCCTGTTGGCTTCCTCCTGCTGAGCCACTGACTGCCCAGCTGCTGCCTGACACCACACTTGTGAGTTAGGACATAGCTTGCAGATGGAGCAATGTCTACAGCTCATTAGTAGCTCCTCACAAGCACCAAATACCACCTGTTTAACCACTTTGTAAAAATAATGAGGTTTTTGCCCCCTGACCTGCTCCCTGAGGGATCCTACACTGATTCTGTTCTAGGGAAATCACTGTGTTGATGGGGTCCAGTATCTAACTGGGGAGGGTTTATTGCTCACTGGTGTCCGCATTCAGCTCAGTGTGGATTGATCTGAGGAATATTGGGTAACAGCATACGCCTGGTTTTTGATAGAGGTGAAGGGCTGTCTGTGCTGACATAATTAATACAGCTGTGCTGGTACTTCAGCTTCCTAAAGGCAACTGGGCTGATCAGGATGATGAGATTTATATGGAATAGCGTTATTGGTACTGATACAGAGATGGTGGAGCTGAAGGCACACTCTGGAAGTGATTAATGTGAATTTGGAGATTCTAGAAGTTTAAGTTTCTGTCCCTCTCTCCCCTCCTCAGATTTGTACTGCACGTTAGAGGTGGATTCTTTTGGGTATTTTGTGAACAAGGCCAAAACTAGAGTTTACAGAGACACCACCGAGCCCAACTGGAACGAGGTAGGTTTGATTTTTCTGGCTGTGACTTATTCCATGTGCCAAACATCAGTGCATGATGGGCAGAAGATCTTGCTGCATGCTCAGCACTTGTGCTGCACATGCTGCTGCTCAGAAGGCCCTTTCCTGCCAGGTTCATTTGGCTGTCAGGGCTTGCAGAAGATTTTCTCTTGGATTAGCTGCAGTTAAAAAACCAACTTGATAAAAATGAGTCTTGTCCAGCATTTCATCATTTAAACAGATGCATGTTTGATTATTTTTTTAAATGCACAAGTGAAAATATGTTGAAGGAGGTGGGTTTGTTTATTTGTTGAGAGAGGGAAGATTTAGCTATAGGCACTTTGCCTGTTTACAGGCAACTCAGACCTGCTGGAGAGCAGAATTCATTACAAGGAAGGTGGGCAAGTTTGTGTCTTAGAATAATGCTTTGCTGAGACCCACTGAAACCTGACTGGTCTCTGATTTGACCACCTTATAATATATACAAAATACAACTTCAGTTTATTTCTAGACCAACTCCATTAGGGAGGAGGTTTTGGTCAGTCCTTAAGTGCTCCCTTCTGATGAATTTTAAGGAGACTAAATTGATGGTTATAAGACTGGTGTCCTGCTGTGATGCATCCGTTGCTCTTTCCTGTCCTGGTGCCCTGCAGGAGTTCGAGATTGAGCTGGAGGGCTCACAGACACTGCGGATTCTGTGCTATGAAAAGTGCTACAACAAAACCAAGCTCACCAAAGAGGATGGAGAGAGCACAGATCGCATCATGGGGAAAGGGCAGATCCAGGTAAGACTGTGCTGAGCTCATTCCTGCTGTCCTTACTGCAAAACATCACAGGACTTTTGAATCCTGGGAGGGTTTTTTCCTGCATTCTATGTCTAAGTATTGAAGATTTTTGTCTAGACAGTTGAGGTACACAGTGTGACTCACAAAGAGGAAGGCAGCAACTGTCTCCCTCTTGCTTTGTGCCCTGTGTCTGCTTCAGCACCCTTATGGAATAGCTGCTTTTTCAAGAAAGTTTGTTTTGATCTCTCATTTGCCCATTAACTTCCAAACTTCCAGCTCAGTACAGGAACTGCACTGCCCCTGGGCCCCGCTGAGGATGCTCCATTTGAGGCAGGAGGAAGTAATGAATATCCTCTCCCCTCTGTAAATCATGTGCAGAACTGCTCTGTGTGCACGTGCTGGAAGGTGATGGATGTGTTGGCCAGGCCCTGGAGGACAGGCCTGTTGTCCTGATAACTGCCACGTCCAAGGCACGGTGTCCAGGACAGCAGGTGGCATCTGAGGGAGATTTCCACTGCAGAGAGTCCATGTGGGACACTTTGTGTGGCACATTTGTAATACAATAGGGAGGTGATGATTGCAAAGGGCTGCTGCTCTTGGGGAGCTGCTGTGTAGGAGGGATCCGGCCATCTGTGGAGGATGACATCAGGGACATATGTTCCCCCTCTTGTTCCAGCTTGTTGCGCTGTCTGTCCACAGCTTTAGGGAGGTGTTTAAATGCCTGCTCTGAGGGCACATTCTTTGTGCTGGAGTGGCTGCTGTAGAGAGCAGAGACCCTGCCCAGATACCTTAGTCTCTCTGGGATGCTCAAAGGTCTCCCCCTTCCCCTCCCCGTGGGTGGCAGCTCTCCCCAGCACTGCAGCGATGGCACACAGGCCAGGGCTGTCTGTGGGATTGCAGAACAGCTGGGATTGAGGGCAGCCTGTGGGATCCCATTGCTCTGCCAGGGTTCACTGGCTAAATGACTCCCAGCAGGCCTGTCCCTTCCCTCCTTCCCTCCCTCCTTGCAGCCACGTGTCATCAGGGAGAGCTTTTGTGTCAAATGCCTGGTGGGATTTGGAAGGGAACTGGTGTACAAATCAATAAATGCCGGCACAGGGTGTCTCCTGTGTGTGTCTCAGGGCAGCCAGAAATCTCTGTGTCCCTCCTGCTAACAAAGGTGGTTTTCCATGGAGATGAGCAACTACAAAAGAGCAAGTTTGCAGCCCTGAAATGCCCCGGGGATTTGTGTGCTTATAACAGAGAACCCTGAAATCAGTGACCCACTAAATCCTCCAAATATTTTACACAGAATGATTTTAAAACCAAATCAAATCTTTTAAATTTTAAGCTATTTGCTTCTTCTCACAGGAACAGGCATTTTTTTGTGCACAGCAATGGTATATTCTGTTAATACATTTTAAATTAAAGTTAGTAAGTAAAAATACTCTTTGGTGATACCGTTGCATCTTGATTCTTTTAGAGAAACCTAAACACTGGGAAGGTTTAAAAATTGAAAAAAAATCAATAAAACCGTTATTGATTAATGTGCAAATGTTGCATTCTGATATATCATAAAAGGCACATGCGAAATTTCTCTTGTTTTTTGTACATCCCCTTTATAATTTACAAAGAAATTTGGTCAGCTGTGAGAGCATCCTCTTAATTCTCAGTGATTTCTGTTCCATCACACAAATGTTGAATAACTGCAAAGAAAAGTCATGAGACAGTATGGTAAGATTTGGGATTGATAAAAATTATTTTACTTTGGCTTAGTTTTATTTTTCAAGTAAACACCATTTCTTGATTAAGAAACAATAATAATGCAACAACAAAATCAGATTGCAGCCTGTGGCTGAAGGCTGGCTGTGTAAATGCTGTGTTAAAGCATTTTTCAATCACTGGTTTTATAGTTATTTTCTTTTCAGCCTTCTCCAGGTGCTTTTACATCAAGTTTTGTTTACTTTAGAGTTGGTAGTTTATCCTGGGCTTTCTGGTTTGTTGTTGTTGTTGTTGCACTGTCCTTATTCAGCCAGTCTGTCTGTTTAAAGGCAAGGTCTGTGAAGTTGGAGGAAGGTTTTATTTCCATAAATTCCCTTTAGTTAAAAACTCTGGGAACATGAAGGGTCGTGCCTGCATCCTCCTGTTGATAAAAGCAGAGGAATTTCTGTCTTGGCTAAATTGTAGTGTATTGTTAAGCCATGTATTTTTGTAAATATGCAACTTCCCACTACTGGGAATTCTGACTCACCAAATTCTCTGAGCTTCAGTGATGAAGACAATGCATCAAGAGGAGACAAGGACTGTTCTGGCTGTGAAAATGTTTATTAAATCTCTCTTTTACATTATGGCACTGGAGGAAGGAAGACTGGAAATTGGTCCATGTGGTCACAAGGTTCCAGGAATGGGCAGCAATTTTAGTAGCTCCCATTGCTCATATTTTCTTTTCCTATGAAGTATTTTATTTACCTGTATTTATAGCCACAGGCAAGAGCTGCTTTTTTCCTTGCCAACCTGCAAGTTTTATCCCTGAAAAATAAAACCATGAGGTTTAAAAATTGGGGGACGTCCTGGAAATGTAGGAGTGAATTCCTCAGCAGCCCTTGTGGGCATGGCAGCTCTGGGTGTGCAGTGTTGAAAGGCCACTCATGGCTGGGGGCTGCTGCTGCACCTCAGGCATGAGAAACACCATTCCAGGCTATACCATGCAGCTGAAATTATTGGGACACTTGGGGCAGGAAGGAATGGCCATCGTTTTATGGGACCTGAGGACTTGAGGCTCAGTTCAGCTGTGAGCATCAGCTTCTGTCGGTGTGAACACCCTGGGGGTTTTCCTTCCTGCTGTTACCCTGCAATCCATCTTTGACCCTTGGGTTGGCCCTTTTGCTCGTTGAATTTTGCACTTCACATGGCAGACACATCCCCATGGTTTGAGTGTAGCAACCCTTGTTTGGTCCTGAGACTGCATCCGAGTGGGCACACAGGTCAGCACGACTGCCCTGGGAACAGACTGCATGAGTAAACTGATACTTCACCCTGGGATCCGGTTCCTCCCGTTGGTGCCTCCTAGAAATGCTGTTTCCTTTGTTGTTTTTCTTTTTTCTGCATGATCAGCTCAGGCAGAATATTTCCTTCTCCCTCACAGCAGTGCTGGAAAATCAGGGAGGATGTGAGCACAGATCCGTCATTCTGTGGAAGAAGTGCAACATCATTCCTCTGTTGCCTTGCAAAACAATCACTCTTATCTGCTGAATTATCTGGGATGTCTCAAAGCAGTGCCCATGGCTATTTCAGGCACTAAGTTGTTTTCCATGTAAACCATGTTTTCCCTGCTGTACCTCCCAAGTGTCAACTCAGAAACCCTTTACACCCTCGAGTTCATTTAAGCAGTTTGCTCAAGCAGAACAGTGTCCCAGCAATGAAAATAGAGGGGGAAGTGAAGAAGGCAATGGGTCATGGCTAAAGGGTGATGGTGGGAAAGATTAACCTGTCAGTGGGCAGCTGTGAAAAGAATGGGGTTATGGCTGGACTGGGAGTTTCCAGCAGCAGTGAGAACTCTGACAGCATGTGTGTCACATCAGTTACAATTCAAAATTGATGGGGTGGAAAGTTGCCAGGGAGATTTAATAAAGGGAAGAAGTAACGTGAATGAATAGATAAAATACAGTAACCTTAATGTTTTCTCAATCCTTGCTCTTTCATTTCTACTGAGGCTTCCTTGTTTTTTCATCTTTCTGTATGTTTTCTTTTCTCTCTGGTGGTTTCCTAAGGCAAAGCACGGACACCCTTCTTAGTGCCTGGCTTGCATTTCCCAGACCAGCACCCCCAGTTTGCCTTTTCCCAGGTCCTCCCCACTCTGCTCTGCCCTCTGACTGCAGTGCCCCGTCTGAATTCGGTGCTGAGCTGCTCCAGGGGCCAGAGACCTGCACTCAGAACCCCCCGTGGTGCTGAGCTGCTTTGTTCTGTTGTGTTTTGGGCTGGATGCAGAGAGGTGCTGGCTTGATTCATTAGTGAATTTAGGGCTGCAGCTTGCCACTGCAAATACCAAGGAATGGGCCACAAGGGAGGAAGCAGCAAACAGACAAACTGGCTGGTTTGTATTTTCCTGTGCAGCACGAGCTCTCGGTGGGGACTGTGCAAACCAGCCCCTGCAGTACTGTCTGTGAGGGGTTGAGCAGGTCTGTCCTGTTTGCACAGGGCAGGGAAACAACACAATGGTTCTGTTTCAGTGGAGTTGGCACAGGTGCTTTTGTCACTCAAACCAAGCCACCTTTTGAAGGAGCTGTGTGGAGGGGCAGTAAATGTCACTGTCAGATGCAGAGGCAGCCGTTGCACAGGCCTCCCCTGCCTGAGCTGGCACAGCTCTCTCGGAGCTGCCTCTCTTTGCCGTGCTGGCTGGGGATTGCATTCTTCTACTCCATGTTCTTTCTTCCAGGTCACTGATTTCCAAATCAGGCCAGAAGACAGCATGACCCCATTTGTCACAGGCTCTCTGTGCTGGAGCATCACTCTTGCTAGCTCTTTGTGCTCAGTGTGCTCTGTACCTCCTGCTGCAGCTGCTCTGTTGCTCTTGCTGGCCCCAGAAGGTCAGTCATCGGTTGGGTCCAGGGCTGAAGCTCAAAGTCTCAGTGACGTTCTTGGTTTCCTGTTGACTGTTTCCTACTGTGACTTATCAGACTGTTAGACCTGATCTTCCTGTCTCGCTCAGTGTTGCTGAGACCTTATTCAAGCTTTGCTCTTTTAATAGCTTCCATCACTTTGTTTTGTTTTTTAAAAAGCACCTGGGGGGGGATTTTTTTTTTCTTAATTGCTGTTGTTATTGCCAGTGATTTATGCAGGGTTGGCTCGGGTCAGCCAGCCCTGGTGCCTGTTCTCCCTGGCTCCATTCAGTACCAGCTGTTCTCCAGCAGGAGTCAAACAGCAGGTGGGGAGGGCAGGAGTCCTGCCAGCCCTGCAGCAAAGTTCAGGGAGAAGGGAGCAAGAGGCAGCAGCAGGGACACTCGGGTACATCCACAGGCCTTGCTCAGCTCCAGCAGTTACCCAGCAGGGAGAAGTCTCTGTGAGCTCTCAGCTCCAGCACTCGGCTTCTGCTTGTCCTTTGCAGCCATGTGAAAGTCACTCTTGAGACAGAGCAGGCTGGTGTTTGGCTCATATTTTTTAACAGCTACTCACTTGCTTTTATGTTGTGCAGTGGCAGGAGTTCCCTGGTCTGAGACATAACCAGTAATACCTGTTAGCTTAAATAAACCGTAACTGGATTCTGCTGGACTCTTCCTTTAATGTTTTTGGCCAATATTCAAAACCCTCTTTCCTCTTCAGTCTTAATCAGTCTCTCCCTGCTATAAATAATACATTTTCAGTGACTCTGTTCTAAAAACATATGGAAAACTGCTTCCGAGCAGGAGGACTGGCTGTGACTGTGTCCATCAGCAGGGCCATTTTGGCAACTTAACCAGATGACTCTTCAGGCAGATGGACATCAAACTTTCAGGAATACTGAGCATGGTTGTCCTCCATAGGAAACCAGACACTTCAGAAATGGTTTCCTCTTGATTCTGGGAAAGAATGCAGTTGTTGAAAGAAACCAAACTTCCAGCACGGAAGTGGAGGGAAGAACAGCCCAGCCTCTGGCCCGCTCATGGGGACCTTGGCCAGGCACACCGGCGGGGGCGGGTCTGTTCCGCCGGAGTTAAAAGCGAACCCCCTTGGCAGGAGCTGCAGTTCGGGTTCGCTGAGCCGCTGGAGCCAGACACTGCTGCCCACTGGCCTCCTGGACCTTTGTGCAGTCCCAGGATGTGGGAGCTACTGGTTACTGACTATTCCTTACAAGGGGTCTTCAGGAATTTCTGCCGGAGTTGCACCTACAGGAGCCGGTCCAATTCCAGCGGGAAGCACGTGTGTGCCGGCAGTGTCCCGCTGTGGGCTCACGTCCGGGACAGAGTGCGCAGGGACAAGGTTGGCCTCGCTTGTTCTGTTGCTGCCTGGGGTCTCTGCAGTGTGAAACTTTCCTCTCTGCTGGTTGTCTTTCTGTGGGGAAGGCGTGGGGGCACTTGTCTCTGTAGCTGTCAGCAGCGCTGGGCTGCTCTGCCGATGATCTGAATCTGTGACCACGATTGTCTCAGATCTCCCAGAATTTCCTGCAGCTGCTGTTGTTCCAGCATTTCTCTCACCTGCCAGAGCACTCTGTCTCAGGGCTCTGTGAGAGGGGGGAGCTGTGCTGCAAAGGACCTCTGGTTACCGAGGGTGTGTTTGCTGACAGCAGTAAACTCAAGGCAGAGGCTACTGCAGTTGCCCCCTCCTGGTCTTACTGTGCCTCAGTGTTCCAAGTGCTACAAAGCCGTCTCAGGAGGCGCCGAATTCCCGCTTTGGCTGGTTCAGATTGCAGATCCAGTCCCAGTGCAGGCAGCTCTTTCCTCTCTTGCCAGTCTCCCTGGGGCTGGGTTCAGGTGTGTTTGGGCTTTCCCAGCCAGGGTTGGAATTGCTGGTGATGTTTCAGCACTCAAGTCAGCCGCTCCCCAACCTCACAACTCGAGATCCAGCAAAGCTGAAAACGGGAGACTGGAACTTGGTTCTGTTTAATGAATTCTTCCAGAGCAGGGTCAGGTGTTCTTCCTGTCTCCATTCTCAGATAGAAATGAAAAGAAATAGGCAGGTTGAAGGAGGACAACTTTCCATGATTTTTGGGCTGATTTTCTCCATTTCTCCTCTGTCAGATCCTGACAGAAGTTTAGTTGTTTGAAGTTACTTGCCTGTATATGGATCGCTTTGTATTTCTCTTCCTTCATTTCACTCTTAAGGTCATTATGTCTTTTGAATTCAGTCCTTCTTGGAAGCTGTTGGCTCCATAGCCAAGAGCTATGAGGTTCTCCGGCCTGGCTTTTTATTTCAGTGAGTAATTTCACACTCACCCAACCTGTCTGTAGAAACCTGCAGTGGGAGGCAGTTTCTCTGTTTCAAATCAGAGTTATTTCAGAAATCTCTCTTCCCTTTCTCTGACTCCTGGCCCTGTGGGATGGGACGATTTTGGCTGTCCCTGTGCCTCTGTGTGTGCCACAGCCATGAATGCAGTATCTCGTTCTGTGAAAGCTCAGGTTGTCGCTATTCAAACACTGACTGTGCTCGCTGAGGTTGCCTTTGCTGTTGAGCAGACACTGCACACATGTTGCTGGATTTTCCTCCCAGGCTGGCTGCTTTCTCTGAAGTCTGCTCCCAGCTCATGGGCAACTTCTGTTTTTCAGCTGGACCCACAGGCACTGCAGGACAAAGACTGGCAGCGCACGGTCATCTCAATGAATGGGGTAAGTGCAGCAAACAGAAATTAGCTCTGCTTCTGTGCCTCCCATGGGCTTTATGTCTTTGCTCTTCATTGCAGCAAGGGGAAAAAGAAATAAAAATGTTTAAAAAGTGCCTTCTGATCTCTTTTGTTCAGGTTGAGGTGAAGCTGTCAGTGAAGTTCACCAGCCGGGAGTTCAGCCTCAAAAGGATGCCGTCCCGCAAACAGACCGGCGTGTTTGGGGTCAAGATCGCCATTGTCACCAAGTGAGCTCAGGGGTCACACTTCTCCCCGTTGCTTTTCAGAAAGGCAACTGGCCAGTGGGGTGCTCCTGCCTGTGCCCCCCACCAGGGGTGTGGCAGTCCAGCTGCCTCCACTCGTGTAGTAGGCAGATGTGGCTGCAGACGGGAGATGCTCTGCGTGCTCCCAGCTTCATTTTTGGCAGGGGACAAAGCCAGTGTGCACACAGGCTGTGGAACCCAGGCTGTTTGCTGACGGCCTATCGCTCCTCTGAATTCCGGAAATCCCTCTTGCCCTTGCCTCCTCTGCAGTTAGCTGACATGGTCACAAAGTTCCAGAGCCACTGAACAGGGATGTTTCCTTTCCATAATCAAAAATGTTCAAGGTCTTTGGATCCCGTTGTATTATTTTAACCCCTGATCTTTTGTCGTGAATCATTTGCCAGCAGAAACCTGTTTGTTCTGTTACAGGCTTTGGGAAGTGTAGTATTTCCTCTCTGTGGAATTGTATTAATTTGAAAGCAGAGTTGCTATGTATCCAAGGAATGTTTGGGAATCCTCTGATTACCTGGGCACAGTCACAGGCTCTAAGGGTGCTGGGACGTGGCCAGAAGCTCAAGTGCTCAGGGAAGCCAGGCTGAGACAGTCAGAAAACCCTCTCCAGTTTTAAAGGAGTTTTTCAGCTCCATCCTTGTTGCCTGCTCAGACTCCCCCCCACCCCGTTTTCCAGAAGAGGTTTGCACAGTGAAATGTTGGGGTGGTTTTAGTCAGCCTGGCTGGCTGGGGGAACAGGCACTGAGGGCCTGGGCTGTGCTGAACTCTTCTCTTTGGCTTTTTGAAGGAGAGAGAGGTCGAAGGTGCCTTACATAGTGCGGCAGTGCGTGGAGGAGATCGAGCGGCGCGGGATGGAGGAGGTGGGAATCTACCGAGTCTCAGGGGTTGCAACGGATATCCAGGCTCTGAAAGCTGCCTTTGATGTCAGTAAGTATTTGTGCCTGATGTTCTCCTTTGCTTTGTGAGAACCTGCCTGAGCTCCCTGTCAGGTGGCTCTGCTATTTTTAATCTTATGTTCCCCAAGAAGCATTAAGAGGTAGAGATTCTCACATGAGGAGAATAATTTTAACCCTGGCTGCATATTTTATTAATATTCTTCAGCTACTTGATATGACTCCAGACATACAACAGGATGGATCCTTGTTCCAAATCATGCTTTTGTTATTCTTCCCAGCAGACATGAAATGGTGGGTTTACCTGCCTTGCCGAATCTTTGGAAATGACAAACACCTTTCTCAGGGGAAGCGTCAGCAATCGGGAGTCATAATTTCCTCACTGTACTGAGGTCTCCAAATTAATAGAAGTCCTTAAAATTAAGAATGTTTTGTGAAAGGAAGGCAGCAAAAAAGATATTCTAAGGTTGACTGTGAGGGGTGTTTATGAAACTGGAGTTGGGTGGTCAGGTCTCCTGAGTTCTCTTCTTAACTCTGTCTAGACTGATGTGCACAGGCTGTAAAATTACATAATTTGACATTTGCAAAGCTTTCTTTGATCTTGAGCAGAAAAGGGCTCCTTACAGGTGCTGCATTTAAATCAATGGCCTGTGTGTCCCAAAAGACACCCAAGATCAGTGAAACAACACTGAATTGCTGAGGTACAAAAAAAAAAGTGAAATTCTGCCTTCCAGCCTCCACATGATGGTCCAAGAGCTGCTCAAGCCCCACTCCAGCTCCCTTTCCAGGCAAGCAGTTATGAGGCCTGTGACAGTTGCCCAAATTCACCCTCCCTGCACTTTTCCTTCACTTCTTTAGTGAAATATTTTCCTTCTTGTATTTTCTGTTCAATCCCCCTAAGCTACCAAAACCTCTGATGAATCTCCACTGGTGCAATAAGAGTCTTTCACAGATCAAACCCCAAATTTTTCATTTCTGTTAAATGCTGATTTACACTAGATTTCATGAAACCAGTGCTGGCTCTGCTGGTTGGTGTTTGTTTTAGGGAAAGGGGGTGGTTCTGTTGTTCCTAATAGTAACAAAAGTGAAATGTGAGCTCTGAATTGCTTTAGCTACGCTCAGTGGGGAGTTAGAGACCTCAGAGTCTCTTACTCCAGGCTGTGAGAGGCAGGGAATTGGAATAACAACTGTTGTCACTAACGAAAGTCGAAATGCATATAAATACAGTCAAGCAGGGCTTGTTCAGACCAGGCACAGCCCAGCAAGCTGGGAAGGTGATGTTCTCTTGACTTGATGTAAAGCCATTTGCAGTCATTTGTGCAGCACTTCTCAGTTGTCAGGAGGTTGCTCATTTAATCTGGGGAAATGTAAACAGGAAAACTCTCAGTTGTTCGGGCAAAGACAAAGGATAAACAGACGCAAAGCGAAGGAAAGAAGGAATGGAAGGCCAGCAGCTCCTTTACCCTGCCCCTGCTCTGCCCTCTTTCAGACAACAAGGACGTGTCGGTGATGATGAGCGAGATGGACGTCAATGCCATTGCGGGCACCCTCAAGCTGTACTTCCGCGAGCTGCCCGAGCCCCTGTTCACCGACGAGCTGTACCCCAACTTCGCCGAAGGCATCGGTGGGTAGCCCAGAGGGAACCCCTGGGGGTGGAAACTCTTCAGGAGGAGGCTGCTCCTGAGGCGGCACAAACACAAACTGATAGTGTTGGACAGAAGCCTGAGCAAGCTGTGAGGGGAGTGGAACGGAGCTCCGAATGGAGCGCTGGAATGACATCGCCTGCCCGCGTGGCGGAGTATGGGTGACTGCCACACTGGATTGCAGGCTGGAAAAGCCCAGGGTTCTGAAGGATGGGTTCAGAACAGGATGCCAGCCTGCCTGCTGGGGCTGTGCACGCTGGCTGCCCAGTCAGGCTTCCAGGGAAGCCCCCTTTGGAAGGGAGGGGGGTGCACCCCATCTTACCTTGATGCAGGGGAAAGACATCAATGACTGAAAGCCTGAAAGCGCTTGAACTGCTTGAGAGAAAAGCATTCTCTATGCATCCGTGAAACAAAGGAAAGAGATGCTGTGGGATATTGATGTGCAACTCTGACCTCCCTTCCAGCCTGTGATGAACCACTGTCCATCCGGGCCCAGCCCTGTGGGCTGGTTTGGGAGCTGGCACAGTCGGTCGGATCCTCACTCGCTGCCTGGGGTGATGTTTCCTTCTCTGTCTTGCAGCACTTTCAGATCCTGTTGCAAAGGAAAGCTGTATGCTGAATTTGTTGCTGTCGCTTCCAGAACCCAACCTTGTGACATTCCTTTTCCTTTTGGACCATTTAAAAAGGTAATATGTGGTTCCTTGAGACTTCCATTTAATGTGTAAAGCATTGCTATTTTGAAAAGAGGAGCCTTTTCCTTAAATTTCTGCTGAGTCACACAAATGAAGAAGCATTTGCTGATCTGCTGTGAATGCTCATCAGATAACTATTGTCTCATACTCACTTAGTGAGGCAGTAAATCCTGAATTCCATTTCCACTCATACTGAAAAAGGATTAGAACTGGAGGAAAGGGGTAACAAAAGAGTCAGGGCTTATCTTGTGCAAATGTAAATTCCTGCTGCAATGTCACTGCAAAACTGCACCTGCATCTGGGTCCAAAGGTCTGGAAAGGTTTTTGTGTAAGTCATGAAGCTTTGACCATATTTCAGGTCTGGTGAGCCCTGTCTCAGAAGGTGTCTGAAGTCCAATATGATCTGTTTTTAAAATAGATAGCACTTTGCCTAAATGCAGTTGTCAGTTCCTTGTTTAGTCAAGTCTTTCTGTTCTTGTCTGTGTCTTTGTAATACGGTTTCAACTGTGAAAAGGCATTTCCATGCATTTGATATTAATGCAGTAAGCTGGCTTAATACCTGCCCAATGTGTTGATTTGTGTTGATATGTTGAACATACCAGAGACTGTTCCTGGAGACATGAAAGATCATCTTGTGACTGAGGTTCTGGATTAAAATCCAGGAAATCTGGGCTTTACTTGTGTTTCTGCTGCTGACTTTTGTGCCCTTGGGCAAATTTTTTAACCTCTGTGCCTCAGTTTCTCATTTGTAAAACTGGGGTATTTATGAAGGTCTGCCTTGTGCTTTGTCTCTTCTCCCAGGGTTGCTGAGAGGGAAGGCGTTAACAAGATGTCCCTGCATAATCTTGCCACTGTCTTTGGACCAACACTGCTCAGACCTTCAGAGAAGGACAGTAAAATCCCTGCTAACCCAACCCAGCCCATCACAATGACTGACAGCTGGTCACTAGAAGTCATGTCCCAGGTAAGATCCTGAATGTGCCATTGCATCCTGTGAAGGCACTTTCTGGGAAAGGCCTGGCCCAGCCACCCCGCTGCGTTTTCATGGCAGTTTTCTTGAGAAACATAAAACAACTTCTACCCTTACAGGGGATTTTAAACTTTGTAGAACTGTGTTTCTTCAGGCAATTCGCTTTGCATCTGTACAGATACAGCTTTTCATGAGGGAATGTCCGTTTGTGCATCCCCTGTGTGTGTTTGTGCAAGGGAAGAGTTTTTGGGAAGCTGTCTCCCAGCACCATCCTGGTGCCCTGGAATAAAAGGACCAACAGTGTTTCTGCAATGCTCCTCAACACTTAAACCAACAAAATCCTCTGCTAAGTTCACATTTCTTTGGCCGCTGCTGCCTGTGAAGGCGATGCAGAGGGTTGGAACACAGAGCCTGTGTTACTGGGTCGGGCTGGTTTGTATGTTCTCCATTGAATAATGGCAAATTTTAGATCCAGTTTTTTCAGTGCACTGGAACAGCAGCACCATTGTTCCATCCTGGAAGCTGAAAAGGGTGTCTCTGAAGCACTGCAGGTTTTAGTATTTCTGCTGGTGTTACACAGTGTATTAAAACAAATACACAACTGCTGCATGCTCCCATGGAGAGAGCTGTAGGCGTGTCTGCCCGCCCTCCAATAGCTGGGATGAGAGTGAGTTACCAGGGCTTTATGACCCTGTTCTTTCTCTTTCCAGGTTCAAGTTCTTCTGTACTTCCTGCAGCTGGAGACCATCCCCACCCCGGACAGCAAGAGGCAGAGCATTCTCTTTTCCACAGAGGTGTAGGTGCCTGCAGTACCAACAGGACACAAAAAACTGCGCTTGGCGTGACTCTGCCACCCCTGAGAAAAAGCTGACTGGTGTTTCCTCAGACATGACTGGCCTGTTCCTGTGCTGGGGAATTCTGGCCCTCAGTGCTTCTGCTGTTTGTGAACCAGAGACAAGCTGGAGAAAAAGGAGAAAACCCTCTCCTCGTGCTGGTAGGACCAGAACTAAGCGGAGACGGAGCTGCGTGGAATCTCCACTAGAAGGAGCAACAGACACTTGAACAAATGCACCACGGAGTGTGGCCATTATTCTTGTTGGGAATGGGACAGAAGGTAGTCCTCATTTTATGGATTTAATTTATCATAAAGAAACTTCAAGATTTCTACTGGACCACTTGATAGGACACCCCTTTTTGGGTGAGGGGATGTTAAAGGATATATCACAACTGTGTCTTTAATAACTGCTGATTTTCAAGTACTGTTCTAGGCCACAAAAATAGCATTGCTTTGCAAGAGGAAGGAGAAGGGAAGGGTCTGGGATCTAAGATTCCCTCCTCAGAAATTCAAGTCTTGATTCAAATAGGGTTCTAAAGAAATCAAACAGTTTTACGTACAACTAGAACTGTTGGTCTGTTTAGGGGCTGGGATTTTTTTGTGTTTGGGATGTTTTCATTTGTTTCACTCAGCCCTTCAGGTGCAAATGTTTATACACCCCGGGGAAGGAGATGCCCTGCTCTTGCCTGTGTTGCACTTCTGATGGGTTTTTTGGGCTAAAGGAGACACATCCAATGAATAAATAAATAAATAGAGCAAATTAAAGAGAGGCAGGGAGGATAAGAGTCAGCAATTCTGTTGGTTTTTTGCATGTAAAAGTAGGGGCAACATTATCCAGGAAAGATTGCTAAATTCCTTAGACCCCACCAAACTCAAAGAAAATTAATTGGGAAGACACTTAATTCCCAGCACTCCAAAGAAAATATGTTATCACTGCAAAAGTAATTGAAGAATTTGTGGACAAAAAAAAAAAAAAGCGTGGCTCTTAGTTTGGCTGACTGCTTACTCCAGACTTTTGTCAGAACATCTTTTTTTGATACTTGAATTTTTGGAGGCTTTGTAAGTTGCTTCTACAAGAGTCTTTTTCTGATAGATAGAAACACTCTGAAAAATGTGTCAGAATGTACTTTATGGACAATCTAGCAAGTGGCATGCATTGTGGATTCTCCAGAAATTCCGACCCTGTTTTAAAGAGCAGTGGAGAAATTTCTGTGGAACTCCATCCAGCAGTACAAAAGGTCTGGCCAAACACCAATTTTTCGTTTCCCTCCCTAAAGCAGTTGAAGCCACAGGGGTTCCAGAGGCAGAAAGGGCAGCAGTATTTGTCCAGGGAATTGAAACTGCAGGATCTGATTGCTGGTATCCAGAGCGAGCGTTCTGGCTATGAAGCAGTTGTGCCAAACATCCCGAGGGGTGGGAGCGATGCTGTTTTCCTAAACCACTCCAGCCCCCACTTCCTGCCCAGCTCTGCAGCATCCATGCAGTGGCATCTGTCCATCACTGCCCTGGCAAGAAGAAAAGTACAGCTGGAAGACAAGGGAAGGACTCAGCACGAGAAGGGGAGGGAGGGACAGGTTCTGAAAGATTGGTAGGGTCAGGTTGTGAACATCATTTGTGGGGAAACGCAACAGGGAAAGCAACCCCTCTGTGTGGAATTGCACATTTCCTGATGGGTGATCTGCAATCTCTCAGTTAAAAAAAAAAAAAATAGCAAAGGAGTGTTTCAAACAAATAGAAAGAAAAAAAATTAAAAGGGAACTGATTTTGTAGTCACTGTAATTCTGACTGCTGCATAATATTAGAAATTATTGTACTGTGAAGTTGCAAAATCAAAAAGGAACAAATATAAATTTCGATTTTGTGAGTATATCAATATTTTGCATGCTTTGTAAGGATTCTTATAGGAATTTAATATTGCTTAGTATCCCTCCCTCCTTAGGTCTGGGAGCAAACCTCTTTGTAACGTAATGTTCAACTAGAAATTCCTTCTCTCTTGTATGTTATTTCCACGACATTCCAACTTCTGAACCTGCAAAACAGAAAATGTGTCTGTAGTAGGAGGTGCTTTTTGGGGGAGGGAGGGAATGAAGGCAAGGAAACTTGAAGGCTTAAGATTTTGATTTTTTTAATTTTTGTTTTCAGTTTTTGCCTGTTTGAAGGTAAAAATTAGTCACAATCCTGACGAACATTGACTTGAGCCAAGTCGTGCAGAGCGGTAAAGCACACTCGAGTTTTGTTTCTCTGTGTTTGTTCTCCCTTTTCCCTGGTGCAATCCCACCACAGCAGTCCTGGTACCACAGGCTGCTCTCCTGCCAGCTCCCACCTCGGGGGGATGGACCTGAGGCAGAAGCACTGCTGATGACTTCATGGAAAAGGGGAAAAAAACCCCAAGCTACAGCTGGTGGCTGGGTGAGAACCTTTTCCTTTGGTGTTTGGAATCTGTGGCTGCTCCTTGCAGTGTTGAAACTGGAAAGCAATACCATAATGACTGTGCCAATTTACTTTTGCCCAACTTTTTTATTTTTATTTATATAGGAAGTTAATTTTAATATTAAATTACTGATCTATAGTATGTAACCACGAGAAAATGGCTTTTGCTTTGGTTACTGTGACAGGTTGTTGCTGTCAGTCTCTCATTACAATGCTCAGTTCTAATGTAACATTATCTAACATGCAGGCATGTGGATCAGGGAAAAAAAAGGTAATTTAACTTAACCCATTAATTATTTCTGTTAAGTATGAATATGTTTTCCCCAAAGCTGGTAATTTTGGGCTGGAAAAGATAGTTCATCATATTGCTGATGATGAAATCGTGGACTGATTTGAAATACGAGAATTGATTTCTTGAATTTCCTTTAATTTTGCAATTAAGTTTTTCCAAATAGTCTTATGTTTTCAGACATTTAAGTATTTCCAAAAGGCTTTTATGTTCTTTTCCCAGGGATGTTGGTTGGGTTTTTTGGTTTGTTTCGGGGAGGGGGGGTTGTGGGCTTTTTTTTTTTTTACTTTATTTTTTAATAAGCCTTATCGTACTTAAACAAAAAGGGAATTGCAAAACTTGGCTTCAGAGAAGGCCTTGTGATTTCTCCTCTTATATGTTCCCTTGTGAGTTGTCTCAGAAAACCAAACTCTTCCGTTTTCTGTATCCAAAAAGGTACAATATAAACCACTTAAGAGCAAACTAGCAAAAAGTTACCCTTTAGGTGTGCACTGGGAGTTTCTGCTCCTTCAATTTCTAGTGTATTGGAGAGACCTTTCTACCAGTGTCGCTCTCAGGAACAGGAATATCAAACATTAAAATTTTCAGCTAAAGAAATCCAGGTGATTGGGAGAGTCTGTGTCTCTCCAGGTTTGAGGAGAGGAATAAGCATCAGCTTCCTGGCCTTTAGAAACTGTTTTAAAATTTTCATGGGGTTTTTTTAACACTGAATAGGTTTTTTAAAAAAATTAAAAGAAGTTAAGCAAAGGAAGGGAAAAGTTTTCCAAGGTGGACAAGAAGTAACAGTTCCTAGCTCAGAGTCAGCTCCGTGGCTGTGTGTGCTTTGTATGGGAGGGGAGGGTTGGAAACCAAACTGAAACACGTCCATTCCAATGCTGCTGGTGTTCCTTTTGCACAATTTTAACAAGTTGAGGTAGCAGCTAAGCTATTTCAGGCTGTATTTCAATGCTGCTATTTTTCAATGTCCCAGCTAAGGGCAGACCCCAGCCGTGTGGTGGTGCCTGTCCTTGCCGTGCCCGGCGCCTGGAGCCAACAGGCCACTCGTGGATGGTTACGGGCAGGGGTTTTGCAGTTTATTCATTTTACCCATTTAAAACTCTGGTTTGTGGTTGTTCATGGTAGTTTCCTATGAGTTTATTTAAACAAATGTACTATTCTTCAAAGCATGTGTGGATCTCCAGATTAGTTTGTCACCTGTGTAACACTAGAAGGGATCACAATGTGTTCATTTACCTTAACATGCCCTTCTTTGAGGTATGTATAAAATGTAAACTGACCATTGTGGCTTTTAAAAATGTTTAAAATCTGATGGCAAAAACCCGGCTCTCTCTGATTCCTCGCTGGGTAATCCTTTTGCTTCAGTGCTTGGTCACCTACTGGGATAACTTTATCAGATGTGGCATTTGTCTTATGGAAATTTTAGTATAAAATGGGAAATGTTTTAAGGAAAATCCTCCCTTTCTCTGTTTACTTTATTTCAAAATGACAGGGACTTGTAAAAGCAGAAGACCAGTACATTCATGCTGGATTTTGGGGGGGCCCTGAAAGGGCAATTCCTAAGTAGATACAATCAAATTAATGCAATTCTTGTAGTCACTTGTTTATGCCCTCTTAAATTTGTAATCCAGGGATTTTTTTCCTTTTTAGACTAACATTGTCATTGTACTGTTAGTGAAAAATAAAGCTGGTACCAGTCCCTTCCTTTAACACAGGGCCTGTGCAACCGAGGTACCAGAGCTTTGGGTTTGTATTAGCAATTCTCCATTCTGAACTCAAGTGAAATGAATGTTCATATGTATTCTATGAATTTTGTAATTGAATAGAATGAAATACGTGGATTGCCCTTAAAAGCAACAGAAGCTATAGAGGCAGCACTTACAGTTAATAGATTTTTCCGTAACAATCTTCAGGGAATAAAAGTAACACAAATGGAAAAGAGGAGCATAATTAGGAATTGCTCAGGTCACATTGTCTGGGACTAGAAAGGAGTTCTCATTTTGAGCTACAGAAGGCAGCTCATGCCCCAGATAACTCAGCAAAGGCTGTCGTGCCAGTAAATAAACATGAATATGGGAACGCCAGGAATTTAGAGCTACTGGAGTCTCCCAGTTCTGATGTGCTGCAGCCCCTCTTTCTTAGTACTGAATACTCACAGTTGAGTGCTAAGGAAGCCAAGTTTACCACTTGCTCTTTACCTTTTTCCCCCCTGTGGCAACAGCAGTAGCGCCCGTATGTTATTGCAGATGAACCATCACAGAGAAGTGAAAATCTCTTAAAACCACACAGGTGGACTATTGTTTGAGCTAAAAGTCTGTTCCTAGCTGCAAGGATAAAGCACCACAACATGCTGCAATGATGAAATGGCTGGGGCAGTGGGACCAAAGCAAACCTGAGTGTACGTGTTGTCTTGATTCTCCTCCTTCCATGACCATATCATTAGATTGCGGCCTTTCAGGTCAAGCAAACTCATAACTGCTCTTGCCAAGAATTAGAAAATTATAAAATTGCTTAGTTTCCCTCCCCTGTTGATTCCCTTTGTGTCACTACCTTATAGTGGCATTGCTGGAGACCACTGAAAAACATGCAGGTGAACCATGTGATGGCTTTTCACATCATGTATTTGCTGCTGCCATGTTTCACCTTGCAGTAAAACAGACCTCTCCTTTTTCAAAAGAACCACTTCACATCACTGTGCACTGTAGCAACTACCACATGGGGAGGTTTAGTTTGTAGCAGAGCTACAGAGCAGAGGACTGGAGATAATGAAAGTATTTCCAGTCTTCTTGTGCAGAATGGACCAGGTACTGCTAAAGCTCTGGGCTCACGTAGGCCTGTGCTGTGAGCTAAGTAAGATTCTATTATTTACAGCTGTTCAAGCATATTTGGGAAGTAACATGATTACAGAGTCCCCAAGCCTAGGAGTGTTTGCTCTACTGCTTTGTCTTAATTGCAGTCACGTTCAAATCCTCACGTCAAAAATGGTTCATCAGAAGAGAAAAAATTGTATTTTCCGCTAGAGCTTTTGCTTGTGTAACTGCTGCAGCCTTTTCCCCAGTGGTAGCATGTTCTGAGAGCCTGAGACATTCTACAGATGAACAGCTTCTCTGATCTGCAGGATGATTTATACCACACGGCATTTTATATCCCTGTGGATGTACAAAAGGGCAAGCTTGTGTACCAAACAGCGTCCTGCCTGGAAGGAGGATGCAGCAGCTTCCTGGAGATGACCCCCATGGAGGGTCACAGCGGGTGGAGCCCAGCAGGGAGCAGTTGGCCTTGCTGCTGCTTGGATGCTCCCACCTCCTCTGGGGCAGTTGGATGAGGGCCAGAAGGCAGTTTTGAGCGTTCCTTCTTGCTGCCCTAAATGAGCGATCAAATGCCCATCCAGAGTAGCTCAAACTTCCTCCATTTTAGTCCCATTTCAGGAGAAATTTGCCAATTTAGGATTATGCAAATAGCTGAAAGCTGGTCCATAACTAACACCTATTTCATATACAGTAGGTGGTAAGGCAAAAGCTGCCATAGCAGAAGGTCATTTCTCCACAGCAGCCTCTTTTACTCCCTTCCTTACCACTCACAGCCCCAGAGAAATCTTGTCTTGGGTTTCACACTCACATACAAAACTTGCAGAATCCTGGATAAAACTTAGCTATGCAGGGACTGATGTTTCAAGAGTTGGGATATCAGGACTAAATGTGATTACCAAGGTAGCAAAAAGAGGGTAATGAATCGTTGTGTTGGATAAATTGGAGAAGCATTAAAGGAAACAGTGATTTTAAAAATGCTCTCACAGCAGGACATGAACGTTGTCCTTTCTGTGTCTGTCCAGCAAAAAAAATAAAACAGCCTTCTCTTGCCTATGTAAGTTGTGTAGTTTGTTCTTATCTCTAGTATTATAAGTGTTTATAATCCGTGAAGAATTCCAAGGAAAGGAGTTAAGACTATTTATTTAAATATAAATACAATTAAATTATATAATTAGTGCTAAATTATCAGGTGTAGAAGACAAACAACTTGTTATTGTTTGGATAATTTTGGGTTTTATCAGAGCTAATACTGTTGGCACTGTT
This sequence comes from Pseudotriccus pelzelni, assembly GCA_035584735.1. NCBI lineage: Eukaryota > Metazoa > Chordata > Aves > Passeriformes > Tyrannidae > Pseudotriccus > Pseudotriccus pelzelni. The sequence goes on along the minus strand of JAWMRA010000036.1, from coordinate 2,528,443 downwards.
TTAAACACTACCATGTTAGGGAGTCAGTTTTTGACATTTTATACTGCTGTTGCTAGTGCTTCAGTATCTCATAGTGCTCTGTTTTGGAAAAGAAAACCTAATCCAAATAGTTTAATACTGAAAGGTGTACTGCTAAACATCTCTCAGTTTAGGCCCAAAGAGAAGAGAAAAAGGAAAGGGAAAAAAAGTGGGAAAAATTGTCATTCTGGATTTTTTTTTTTAACTTTCTGAGAAAAGCAGTGTGAAAAAGGGATCCAAAAACTGTATTTGGGGGAAAAAATGTCTTAAGGCATTTGTAGCCTTTCTTTGTACACAATGTTAAATAAAATCTCCTGTATCTATGTTTGTCAGGTTCTTTTGGTCTTATTTAAATAAAAGTGGGCCTGCATTACACTGAATGTGTGAACTGCATTCAGCTGAGTTTGCTGGAGGTGGGGAATCTAACACTGCTGTGTCCAAGTGAAAGCTGTTTCTTGTTTTACAAGGTAAAAGCTGTATCACTTAAAATCTAGCGGTTGGTACAGGGTTACTGCTGAATTAAACTACTATAATGTGTGGAAATAGTTTACATGTAAGGTAGAGAAGTAGCTGAGCAACCCAGTCCATGTCCAGATGTGTGTGAATCCTTTTGCAGGAGTTCTGCTTCAAAACCCAGCCCAGGCTCAGACCTTGTCAACTTTACATTTGTGTGCAGAGCACTTGAACTGTAGTTATGTATTTGCTAAGAAATCAGCTCTGGCCTCCAGTTCTTCAAACACTGCATGAAAGTAGTGGGTTTTTGTAGGAATCAGTTTGGAAACTGAATCCATTGTTTAAATCAAGTTTACTTGGTGCTTTATTTAAATATTGTTTAAATTATTAATGTAATTAATTAAAGTACACTTATGGTTTAATATAGTCCAAATTTAATACAAGATATAAACATTTCTATAATAAAAAGGTACCTGCTTGAAAGCTCTAGCCAGTTTCATTCAGTGTGGATCGCAGAGATGACACAGCTCAATGGCAATGCTGGAAGTGGATAAAATGCAGCTGAGTGCAGTGTTCAAAACTACACTGATTATCCTGCTTACCCCTGAATTGGGCAAAGGAGGGGAAACCCAGTCGCTATTATCCATACTTCCTACAGTGGGGTCTCTGTCTAATAGGAGATACTTTTCCAATAGCTTCGGTGCGGAATTCTTCTGCCAAATGGTTCTCCCTCCATCAGAAAGTGTACCCTGCTAGTGCATCCACACGGAACAGCCCCTGGGGGAGCCTGGAGGGCACCACGTGCTGTGCCAGGCGCTCTGCTCACACAACCTACCGTGTCCAGCTCCCCTCTGACTGCCAGCCTGCTGCTTCTCAGCCACTTCTTCTGGCTGCTTTTCTTTGCTTGAAGACCCAGGGCAAGCTACACTGCCACGGGCTCGAGGTGAACTGTGGAGTGCAGGCTTGTGCAAATCACCCAGGACACTCCTGCGGGATGCTCCGGCCCTGGAATGAGAGAGAACAAACAGAACCTAAGGCTAGAGGAGGATGAGAAAGAACATGAGTGTATAATACAGATGTTCTGTGCAAATTGCTCCACCTGAGCAGGTGTCTTTCCCTTTTCCAGGTTGCCCTGAGGCAGGTGGTCCCCTGAGGCCCTGCGGGATACAGCTGTCAACGTGAGGCAGGATCAGCACCAGCGGTACCTGCCCGACTCCAGAGGCACTTGTCTGCTCTTTGTTAGCAGCCTCCAGTTATGGAGATTCTGTAATCCTCTGGGGCAATCTAATCCAGAACATAACCACAATGAGAAAGTTCTCCCAGCAGACAGCTGAATCACTCTTGCACACATCACAGCACAGAATGCTGCAATTTTATGCATTTTTTTCAGTGACCTTTTAAGTTCCAGAATGAGGATCTGAGGCATATGCACTGTCAGTTAGCAGCTTGTTCACTAATTCACTGAGTTGAACAACAACTGCTTCCTCCTGGAAAACAGAAAGTTGAGCCCTTTGTGGGCTACTGTGAGAAATACATTGTACAAAACCAGTGCAGACATATTTCATATCCCTAATACAGAAGTAATGCCATTGAAATCCCGTTTTTCAACTGATAAATACCTTAAAAAGTGATCCAAAGGTAAAAACACGGAACAATGTTTTGCTGAAGATGTCATGGATCAGAAAATCGAGTGGAATGACATGGGTAGCACTGCAAGAAAATAAACATCAGAAATATTCATTACATGTAAAGGAGCATTTAACTGTCAAACAAGTACCCTGTATCCGTGCAGCAGCTTTCCAGAGGAATCCCCACCAGGTGAGAACAGGCAATGTTGATAGAAATGGATGGGGAAGGACATCTCAATAGAATGACTGCCTTTGTAACACATATTAACAGGAAAATTTTCCCACAATGTAAATCAAACTCTGTTGTAACACCTGGCAGCATGCATCCTCTGTTTTAGAAGGAATTCTGATTAAATATAGATGTCATTTATTTTGATTTACTATATTAATAATTAAACGTCATCAAAGGTAACAAGGGGACTGTAAATCTTACTTGCCCTCACCAATCTGCAGCCTATGAATTCCACATTCCTGGGAATTCTATTCTTATGAATTCTAGGAAGGAATGTACCTCAAGGGAGAGGCTGCAACACAATCTTACAGTGAAATGTTTCTTTTGCTAGAACAGAGCTGAGCTGCTGTTGGGAGAGAGGCTTTAACCCACAGTCTGAGCTAAACAGAGGGGAAACTTTCACAGGGATATGTCAAATCAGCACATTTTCCTCATTACTGTGTTCATAGCGCTTCCCAGCCGATGCCTGTAAATACAAACTCTGCTATACCTCCCACCACAGCGCCCACGCTGCAGTTTGGGTTTATTAGCTGCAGTCGCTGGCTGTTCATGACAAGTCAAACATCCTGCACACCGATGAGCCACAGAGCTCAGCTTAGTGTGTTTCAAAGCAGCTCAGGCTCTGAAAGCTTGTGTGCACACACAGTTCTTGGAACCTAAGACAGAGCTGTTCTCTACCACAATGTTCTGCTTTTCTTCACAGCAGCTAGTTGGGGCTGTTTTGCATCTGTGCTGAATAAAGTGATGAAAATTAACTCTACCTCACTTAAACCATGACACACATTTAAACGTTTACTTCTCGCTTGGATGAAAAGCTGCAATTATAGACCTGGACAGTAAGACAGAGGTTTATGAGGCCCACAGCCCCCCCGCTCCCACCTGCGCTGCCCGCGCTGTGTGTGCTCAGTGCCAGAGCTTAAGACATGTGTGTTTATTCCACAAAACAAAACAAAACAAAAAAAAATCCCCAAGCCCACCAACCACAACAAAACCAAACTGTTTTTACCAGCGTGAGGCGCGGGCCCCGGGCCGGGGCCGTCCCCCCGCCCTCAGCAGTCAGCAGAGCTGGGGAAGGGTCTGGAGCAGCAGGAGCGCCTGAGGGAGCTCAGCCTGGAGAAAAGGAGGCTCGGGCGGACCTTCTCGCTCCCTCCAACTCCCTGACAGGACGGGGGGAGCCGGGGGGGGTCGGGATCTGCTCCCGGGTAACACCAGGACGACAGGACATAGTCTTAAGCTGCGCCAGGGGAGGTTTAAGTTGGACATCAGGAGGAATTTCTTCACAGAAAGGGCGATTAGACATTGAACGGGCTGCCCGGGGAGGTGGTGGAGTCACCGTCCCTGGAGGCGTCTAAGGAAAGACTGGACACACTCAGTGCCATAGGCCGGTTGACACGGCGGTGTCACACGGCCACAGGTGGGATCCGCTGATCCCCGCGGTCATTCCGCACCTCACCGACCCCCTCACTTCGTTATTCCGCCCCTCAGGTGCGCACCGGCCCCGCCCGGACCCGCCCTGAGGGAGGGGCCGCCCCGCGCACGCGCCGCCCGCGGCCGCGCCCCCCCCCCTTTTCCCCTCACGGCCGCGGGGAGGGGGGGGAATAGGGGGGCGGTGCCGGCGCGTGCGCGGTGCGGGCAGGGGGCGGGGCGGAGGCGGGCGGAGGGGTCCCAGCCGCGCGCACGCCCCTCCGCGCCCCCCCCTCCCTCCCCCGCCCGCCGGCCCGGCCCGGCCCGCGCGGAGCCCCCGGAGCGGGGCCCG